>CAADRB010000025.1:1121074-1160157 GCA_900708905.1 Hymenolepis diminuta | reverse complement strand
TTTGTTCAATACAACCTGGTCAACGCAATCTTTGGTGTTCTTTTTCTTTCATTTACTGTTGGCAATTACACCAACAAAGTCTTCATGTTTGGGCTGCAATATGAGAAGCGTTTCCACTCCTTTTACCCAAAAGCTTCTTTTAGGTCACATACCCCGGAGACTTAGAAAGCAACCCTATACAAGGCCATGGCGATGATAACCTAACCTGGATGCCAAGAAATTCATTTGTTTGAATGAGCTGTTATGGCTAAAACAGTCAGTATTGAAATTTCTGTCCCAATTAAATCCCAATCTTAGGGAAATTCAAGTGAAAACGGTAAAGTGCAAAGTTGGTAACTTCCTACTAACTGCTCTTTTGTCAGGACCACTGTTCCTGGACGGCAATAATCAACAGGGACTTCTAATGCCTAATGTCAGGATGTTTTCTGTTTTAAAGTGATAAGGTTGCTCAAAACCCACATTTCAGAATGTCAATCCAAATCTTGACTTCGGATTCAGAGCAAGCTCCGCCGAAAGATTATTTGAGAATGTGACAACATCTACTCTTTAGAGGGAGACTAGAAATAATCCTCCTGAATCCATGGACCAAATCTCTCTACCCTGATCTCAAAAATTTTCATTGATTCAGCTATGCGTCCACCTGTCAAAATAGTACAGTTTGTCCTCCCTTTATTATTAATAAATGAAAATACATATTAAGTATCCGATTGAAATTAGAAATCAAAAAATTTTTTTAATGAATCCCCTTTAAATAATACTGACAATTAATGGAATCGGATTTTGGGTAATTTTAACTAAAAGAAAAAAAGCTTCAAAAGTTACCTTTTTCTCAATGGAACAAATATAACGAAATTTAAATTTTTAAATTCATTTTTAAAGATATCTCATTTCGACAATGTTAAAACTGTAAGCCGGTTGATATCCTGTGAGATTATTTGCCCCTTTCATCCACTGGTAGAACAATAAATGAGAGCTGCGGGACCGACCCATCTCGATTTAAAATCGGTCAATAAGCACTGAAAATGGTATACAAACATTTACAGCAATCCGATGGACGAATCATGAAATTTTAAGGAAGTAAGACTCTTCGATATGCTCTACTTTATTATTTGCTGGACTTTCTTTTACCCGATTTCAATGGCTTTCCACATTTGAAACTTGAGTTGTTCTCTAAAATTTGTAATACAATGGGTTTTTATAATTAACATTATATCCATCAGCTGAGAAAACGGTGTTTGGTGATCTAATTAAGAATATTCTATTATATAAAGAACGGGATTAGGGAGCAGATAATCAAAGCTCTCTCGCAACCAGCACTTGAACAAGTTGAAGTTGCTGGATACAGTAAACCATGTCATCCCCAATATTTTAATAATAAGGAAATAAAGAAAGCGTTTTTGATTTATTGTATCAATGTACGATGTATAAAGTGTTATTGAGGCTTTCCTACACATGCGACCAAACAAATTTTGTAAGTAGCATGCAACGTCATTAATAATATATAATAAAGAAAGTGGGTGTAAAACTGAACGATTTATTATGGAAATTTACCATAATCGAAGCTGAGAATTTATTCGTTCCATCTTACTCTATGATATTTCTGAATTGGAAATTTCTAATTCCTTTCAAATGCTTTCGTGCGGAAAATTGCTTTGGCTGCAGGTTAATGTTTATGCGCCTCTTTAAAAGTTTTTATTAGAAATCACCTTTAATGAAGTTTGCTACGTTAGGTCATGCTAGTCTTCATCACCCCACCAGTATCTGGGCTGTTGGGGTTTATTGAGTGGTTGATCCACCGCCTAACTTATTACATTAATTAATAAACTCCGATCTTCGTGCTCATGGATTTATAAAGAAAATGGGTTCCGATTCCAAAAAATTTCAACTGTAGAACAAAAGAGCATGAAGTGATTGACGGTACCCAAGAAGCAAAAGGCCTGCAATCTTAAAGTGAAGATCAGAATTTGTGAAAATTTTTATACTCTGCCTTTACTGGAATATCTTACAATAATCCATTCTGAACTGTTTTACTATTCCTCATGCTCAGATGCCTTCCCACAATGAAACATTGTGTGATTTGTGCGATCACTTTTGCTACAAATCTCAAAATGTACTGTCACGTAGTTGAGTTTGCATCAACTTTATATCCAAATAATTTAGAATGCCGAAAAAGCGCTAACTGATCTCACCTTTTTCTTTGTGATATTTCATCTACCCTCACAAATTTTATTGAAAATTTTACGAAATATTATATAAAACTTCTGCTGGGTTACTAGAGACATGGTGGCTACAGTTTTACGGAAATCTGCGATTAATTATAGCTTTTCATATTAGTCGGCTTACTGGCGCCTTTCCACTTAAAAAGGAAAAAGAAAGACCGAAAAGTTGATACAAATGCTATAAATGCATTCCTTTGTGAAGGAAAATATCTAGTTAATTTGAGCGCAAGCATACATGTCAAATACATGCCTAAATGTACCTCGCTTTAGAGGTATACAGTAAAATTTTTGATACGGACGATAGGTAACAGTGTTAAATTGAATTTGTATGATTATTAACCTGCTGCCTTCTGTCTAACACGCATACCGACGCATGTATGTGCTGCCATAGTTTTCATCGGGAACTAAAAACTCATAAAAATCAAACCCACCTAGAGTACTCCATTTGCTTTTACGCAGCCAATCCCTAGTTTATCCTCTCATACCTTTTAAACTTTAGTCCAAACATTTCACGTTCTAACACAGCTTCTGGTTATCGGGTTCAGAAAAGTCTGTCCTGCCCCGCTAGCTTTTTAGATTTGCATTTTCTCGTGCTGTCAGACGAATTTGAAGAGCGAGATAATAAAAATACGGATGAATACAGAGCTTTGCTCTCGGTAATCCCACATTTGCAACAACTTACCCCCTCTAGCCTTAAAAGATAAACTGTTTTATGAGCACTAAGAAAACTCGACAGCAAATATGGCCGTTTTTGGGTCTTACTTTAAAGATTAAATTCTCCCAACTTCTTTTCTGTTCCATTCTTAACTAAGATTTTGAAAGCTAACTGCCCCGTTTGCAAATCAGTTTAGAAATAGGGAAATTTTTTATGAACTGAGAAAATAATTTTTTGTTCATTTTCCTACAATTTGATCACGATTAACTTCCGAATACCAATAAAGCAAAGTTTCTATCATCTTTAACCGTTTATGGTATAATATTTAAAGAAAACGTTGCTTTTGACATATCTCTTGGGGAAGCCTAATTTCAACTTTCGTCAATAACTATTAATTCGAAATTCAAAATATTAAGTGAATCGATCCGATTAATTAAAAAATATTAATAATTATAAAATAAAATATTTATAAAAATATGATCTCTGGTATATATATGATATGCACTTAGTATCCCTCATTACACACCATTTTGTAAGCTTTCTCACGAATTATTCAAATAGAGCACAGCTTGCACAGGAAGTTCTTAATAAAGTAGTTCTTTGGAGGAATAAAAAATGTTATTTACATTACAATTTCTGTTTTGTTTGTTTTGCCGCTAGGTCCTAGCGGATCCGGCAACTTTTTCGTGCTCGTATTGTGCGCACTTTAATATTACAGAGATCTAATAAAAATACAGAGTTCCGCATGCAATAACACAATCGCTACTGGTTTCGGAAAAAATATACACGTTGCACTTTTCCACTTCTTTTAACATCGGATCTCTGGCCAAAAATACCTCATTATTCTTGATTATATTAATGCAATCATTCAATCAATCAAATCAACAAGTAAACAGACCTGAAATATCTTGGATTTGAACTCTCGAAGAATCCTCTGAATTAGTTCATAAAAAAAGCGACCTTAAAAACATTTAAGTATTATAAAGTGGATCATAACACTTCATGCTTAACGCCGACTTTAGATTCAATGCAGGCATTACTAAAAGATCTTTGATAAGAAGTGGCAGCAAATATTTTTCTGAGCATAAAATTGAAGACATAAAAAAACTCCTTAATTCTACAGATTAGATTTCTCTTATCTTTCTCCAAAGTATTTTTCCTCAGCTATAACTGCTCAGTTAGCACAAAGAATGCTATCTATATTGATAAGAAAACGTTTATTTAATTTTATTATTATACTACTTGAGGAAGAATAATCAACCCGATGCTACCTAATCCAAAACAAGGAATCTTGGCATTCTGCCTCTTTCGTGCACTCTAACTCAACTCTCAATAAATTATTTTTAATATTTTGGTTATTCAAATGCTTATCCAAGGTTATAACTTGTGGCAGCTTTTACATCTCCAAGGTAAACATTACAGTCTGAATTGACCGGTCGTTTAATTAGGGTTGGATATGTTAGAACCGTTGTGCTAAAAGCATCGTGACTAATATTGGCGAATCATATTTTGGTTAATGAAATAGAAAATGGCCCGATTAGCCTATCAATTTAATCGCCAGGCCAATAAGCATGCACACTCTCAATTTCGTTTACACAAACCCATTCGGTAACCGGTACCTAATAGAAACTTGAATTGTAGACTCGTTAATCCAGATAAAATAAATCTAGGGTTTTGTTCTCCACTCCACATGTAACGTTTTTTGCTTCAAAATAAACACGATAACAAATATGACGAAACAAAAATCAAATTATTTGAATCACTAAGACGTGGGTGATTAAACAATGAGAGAAGGTCATGACATTTGTGGAAAGGAAAGCAAAGTTCTAGTATTAACAAATCGTCATTTCTCAGGTGCAATGGTCATTATTGACAATCGGTGCTCGATTTCCAGCTGTTTTAAAACTCGTAAAAGGTAAGATTGGTTGAAATGCAATAAATCAGGACGTCATCCTTAACAGTGGCATCAAATTCAGTGCGAGTCCTCTAAAGATCGTTTGAAAAGCAACAGTTCATGAAGAAATAATTGTCCCGAATCCCACGGGTCGAATTGTCCCACCTTTCCCATAACTCTTTTCCCTCTATTGTGGTTATGAATCCACTCGTCTGATTTTTATATTGCATACTATATTTATTAATAAACAGACATATTTTACTGAAGAATCAATTAAAACTAACTCTTTCTAACTGAATATTGCGGTTATTCAAAAACTAAAACATAGTCCACATTTCATAAAAATCGATAATCGCATTGCAGAAAAAATATTTTATGTACCATATTTGTTTTCAAAGGATAAATATAGGAAGTCAGAAAATAATTCTAAATTTATCAATGAATCCATTTGCAAAAATAAAACCGCGCCCTTGCAGGAATTCACAATTAACTCACTCCATAGCAACATTTTTGTTTATGCAGAATCTTTAATTTCAAGTGTCACAAATTTAATTCATTACTTTTTCTTTGAATTTTCCCATGGTGAAAATTTAAACAAAAGTAAAGCAAGGCTCTATTTCTAAAATAATTACCAAAATAAAAGGGTGGACAATTTGAAAGAGGATGCGCCCGATCAATTGGGACCAATAAAAAACTTTTATTTGATAATAATGGACAGCCCCGAAATATGTTACAACTTAGTTAACTGATTTCAGTAAGTACTAAATTATGATCCTAGTAATTAAATCCTCCAACAACATGCTAAGAGAACAAGTATTATCCTCTATCTTTGACATATGAAGGCAAAATATCATCATGTGATACTTGTTAACGGCTTTGTAACCATGAAGACAAGGGCACCGACGCCATCATATTCGAGTGTATGCTAACTTTACAATCAGCGGAGTTAAAAGTGGATTGTTAAATGCAAGATGAAGGAAAGTTAAATTCATTGCCCACTTGCCTTATAAGTCGAACTCCAGTCGAACGCTCACAGACTCCCAAATGAAGTGGTTTGTAAGGTCGAATGAACACTAATTCATAACTGGAGCCAAATTAAAATTAGGATTAAAAGCTGAAATCCAAAATGCATTTTCTCATTCCCTTAATTAAAAGTGTGTATTCCTGTTTTAATCGTATCATTTTTATGACTTTTGTTCAAATTGACAAATACCACCAAATAGCACAGCGAATATGAAATTGGGAGTGGTGCTACGAGGCAAATTTTTAAGCTTGCTTAATTAATTTCTATAGTAAAATGAAAAATGACAATAAATAAAATATTAATAATGGCGAAATTCCAGGATATCCCAACTTTTATTTGTTATCCCATGTTCAAAGTTTTGGAATGCTTTAAAATCAACGAAGTGCTATAGCAACGAGAGTTCCTTATCTCTTAATATGGGGTCTCCCAGTCATCTATAGCTTTCGGAAAACTCTTTGCAATACCCACCTCGGGCCGAAAAGGACGATCATGGAGCCTCAAATTTAATTAGCGCGTTTGGCGATTACTTTTTAGAAGTGTTTATAATATTAAAAATGTTTATTATTGCTATATCAATTTTACATTATTATTAATTATTTTTGAAAAAATAATATATTTAGTAAATAATGAAGAAATATTATTATTTCATTTCCACTCTCCGCAATTGTTAAAATTCCCTATTTATTTTTTTAAATTTTATTATGAACTTCATTATAAGGCGGAAACGCTGTTCATTTTATTACCGATCCAAAATTGAGGTTCCTGGGACAGTAATAAAACAACTTTTGTTTACGAATTCAGAAAGGATTTTTCCTGAGTCGATGCGGTTTAATTCTTATGCAATCTTTCGCTGTAATATAAAGGTATTAAATTTTTCTTAGATCCTCTGTTTTCTGCCAAACTTTTAGATGTGGAGGCTCGTCCGGGATAAAATATTTGTGTAAAATCGGGATAGGGAAAAGCCTAAAAATTCAACTATAGCAAAGCTTCGCGATATTTAAAACATCTTTAATAATCTGGTCAATATGTCTCTAGTTTTAAGAAGACACAAATAAATCGAAATGACATCACTAACCATTGAAGAAGATTAATTGGACAACAGAGTCAAAATGTAGTGGACATAAGCTCATTTAGGAATCCAGGGATCAAGTTAGGAAAATTTGACCCTGTTTCATCTCTCATTTGTTTATTTCATTAGTTAGCTGGTGTACATGCAATTACATAAGTAAAACTTGTAAAATATTTTTGTGTTGTCCTTAGTTATAAGTGAATATCAGGAAGCGAATTAATTAATTGGAATTATCAATTTTGACATTCTCAGGTCATTGTATCTGAGACTATTTTGGAAGTTTGCACAATCAAATATTGATCCAGGGAACGAAACTGTAAAGCATCTTGCTTTGGCACGGAAAATCATGAAAATAGTAGCCCTCAAATGCAGAGCATTCTGGCATGAAGCATTGCTCGACCGCAGGTAATCCGAATTCCATATAGTTTTACCTAGCTCTGAAAGATTTCTCAATATTTTAATCATTGTTCGAATCTCATGATTAAAGCATAATATTAAAGCAAAATTGTTTGGCTAAAATCGGGTTTTTCACGGAATTCATCTTGAAAATTGGCACATTATTCCAACACTTAGCTTGTCTACTAGATGGATAGCTGATTTTGAATTTTCGTCTAGCCTTCTAGACTTTGGACTTGAAAAAGCAAATAAACTTTAACAATCAATAAAAGTATGAAGTCTGAAAATAAAAGTCGCCATTTTACTGAGATAACTGATCGTTCGTTTGACAGAGCGCTGCCAGATTTAGTACGAAATGTTTTAAATTATACTATTTCTATAGAGATATTTACTGATGCATTACTTTAAATTAAGAAATATATGCAGAAACCTCCCAAGTCCAAAAGGAACTCCACCTCCTTTGATTGTTTTCTAAGGAAATTGGATTTGGAATGAAGCAAGCGGGATGACTGAATATAATATTTATAATCAAAATAATATACTTTTAACAAACGTCTGTATTGCCGTACATTTAAGGAAGGCTTTCACCTCAATAACAGGAACATTCTCCACTGTTATGAACAGATGAAAGAACTTGCAACATTTACTACTAATTCACAATTTTTGAATCTTACCCCCAGTGATTTAGAGTCACAATAATTCATTTTTCAGTTCAGTATTTTCGCTCTTCCCAAAATTTAGATGTCCCAAGTTTATCCATGGATTTAACTTATTCATTTTGAATTAAAAATCACGAAAGTCTCTAAGTCTATAGAGGGACTTGAAAAGATGAGGACAAAATGGTAGATGAGAAGGAAAAGGATTTCTTCGTAACATAAAGTCAAACATAAAATTTTCTCTTTTACTGAATTTCTCAAAGTTTTGTTGAACAAAATTTTAGGGATGGGATATATTTGGTTTTATGAATTTCCTAAAATTCGAACAGGAAAGCTATTGACATTTGTCATCCGGTACCATTTAGAGAATCAGCAGAGTTTACTTTATTCTACGTCTACGTTATCTGTTATCGTGATTGGCTTTACGATTTTATGATTTAATTTAATTCGCTTTAATTTTTAACTTTAAGAACTGTTATTTTACTGCCCTAGATTTTATGGCTTTAACCTTGAAAGCAGCTTTCAATTTCACCAGAAGACGATGTAATAAATTGACGCAAGTATGTGATTTATTTATTCATTTCAATATTCGCTAGCCTTAAATGGAGATAAATATCACTTTTACCTGATTTCAAGGTATCTAAAATGCTATAACTATTCCAGACTGATATTGGTAGAAGTAAGAGAACCCTAATTTTCATATTTAGTTTGAGAAATTGTATCAAGAATTTATTGACCCAGATCGAAGAATTTTAGAGCCTTAGTACATATTTCTCCTTGAGTGAACTCAAGTGAAAGACACTATATAAATTATCGTTGCCAACCTTATTTACCTCGTCTCTCAGTTAGAAGATAAAAACAAACAGATCTAGCATGACGACGCATGGATTTATATAAATCACCCAACGAGCTCTTAATATAGTAAGTATATCTTCAATCCCAAGAAATTATAAAATTACGTTTAGAACAGGATTTCACAATGTAAACTGAGCTTCTTATCCGCATACGGATAGTGCTTACAAAAATGATGCCCTCTTGAAACCATGACCTCCATGACTCCATTCTCGAGCTCTCCCTCGTTTTACTTCTCGTTCAATTCATCCGCTTATTTAGGGGCTTCCTTAATATTAACACTAATACCACCTTTGTATTGCCACGGACAATAATACTGCCATCAACATTCCCTTTGCCAAACACACGTATTCAAGAAAAAATACTCAGATGGCAAATTCGTACTCTAAATGCCCCCTGTTAGTTGCTACTGCTAATTTCCACAGTCGATCAGTACAGTCACTTGAATAGTATTTTTTCGGGAGAAATTGCACGTCATTCATGCAGAAATTCACTGTAATATCCAAATCACTTATGTGATCTGAAAAAAGGCTCTCAGTAATAAATGCCTAACCAAATTATACTCTTTATTTTGGACACGTTGACCTGATTTTGATTGACTTCCCTTCCCACCTAGTCATCAATTTTAATCTCTCTATCTAGGGCGTTGTAATTGATACATGAAAGTATGATGCAGTCAAGTTTTCTGGGTTATTGCACCTAGTTCTCAATACGTTCAGTTACTCAGTCTTAGTCATATCGCAATATATTGTGCATGAATATACAAAGATAGAGAGTAACCTTAAAATGCAAGGTTACGAAATGCGAATCTTCGCATTTAAAGACAAATATTACTGGAAGAATATGAAAACAAAGCTCTAACTTAATCGAACACTCGCTAATGATCGTACCATAGAGTCATCAACACAACTACTCTTCATAATAAGTAAGTTTCCTTTTTCTGTAAATAAGAAGGTAACTGATCTGAACCCTCATTTTGGTGTGATTCCAAAATCAATCTGTCTTTTCATAACAGAAGTTTTTGACAGGTCATTAAAATCAATTCAATTTCTCAGGCAAGGACAACTCCATATCTCAGTGAAAACAAGATGCATTCATACTGGATAAAAAGTGATCTTTGTAAATTATACACTCTATCTCTAATAAGTTGTTTATGGTGTGCCTGAAGTTCAGATTATCAGGAGTCGATATCATTTACATGCAGAATTGGTTTTCGATGATGGAACATAATTCACTAGGGTCTTGTGAACCACCGCTATATACGCAGCGGTGTTTGATTTTGTACAGATTGGATACCCATCGGTGCACACCCAGTTAGTAGAATGTCCGACCGCACTACTTAAGTCCGGATAACACGGGAAGGTGGTACCGAAGAAGCTCTAAGATATTTATATCTTCCCAAGGTGAGCGTGGGAAATCACTTCCCTAAATAAACTTGGAAACTATTTAATTTAGAGAGTAAATAGTAAAATAGTAATTATTTCGAAAATTTATTAGTTTTGCCTCTTTTTAAAGACCGCAACTCGTTATATGGAGTTTGGTTGCTATTGTGACCGGCTCAGACTAAAGAGAATTTACAGAAAAATGAGACTATTCCAACTCTATGGCACTTTTTTAATGTCCAGAGATTATTTGCGGTAAATAACGTTATTATTTAGTGGATCCTTAAATTACGACCAACCACCATCGCGATAATAGCTTTTCCATGACGATAAGAAGGTGGATGGCTTGGAGACCACCTGTGGGCTGTGACTTGACTCTCCTGCCTTACACCGAGTCTATCGGCCTCCAGGCAATTCACTTATCACTTTCTGGCTGCCAAAACTAAAAAAAATGATAAATAAATCAACACTTTAAAGGCTTACGCTTACTTAACTTTGCCGCCGCAGGTGGCCGGAAATGTTAACCACAGAGGAAAACAAAATAGTCTGAGATTTCTAAAACTATCAAAGATACTTAAAAGAAAATGACGAAATAGCGTATTAGGAAGTAAATTAATTTGGCGTTTGAGAGTGAATTTGTCTAAATTAACTGATTGACCATGATCCCCTTCTCTCTATGAATTCAGGACCTCGTTTTACTTATATTATCTTAAAAGTGGGGTATATTACAATTAGGGTTTTCAAAGAATAAAATAATTCCCATTCTTTTTAAGGAAGACTTTTAGCAACACCGACTCTTAATGTGACATCAATTTACGGTCATGTTGGTACGAAGGTCAAATTTCGTTATCCTCATTTATTGGCCAGACTTCTATTAATGTGATTAGCGATTCCGACATTAAACTCGTCACCGTTATCTTCATATACTGTAAATTCTAAATGCGTACACATTAACTCTTTGTAAATGCGATATGTTCTTGATAATTGTGAACAATCTTGATAACTTTGGTAATATTAGTTACGTACTCAACAGCAATTAATAATCGGGTAATTAATAAAAATTAATGAATAATATTAATTCTTGAGTGAATATGTAACAGACTTACTGAAGGGATATAATTTCCATCTTTAGCATAATTTAAATGCTGAAAAGGCAGATTTTTAAATTTTCTCCTAGTATATCACCAGGCCTCACCTCACTTTCACAATGGATTACTGGAATTCTGCTTCTGCCCACTGGCAATTTTATAAAATAGTTCTGTTTAAAACTTACTTTTTTCACATGCTGATACATTTAAATGGCTAAATCAGTTTTCATTTGGCATAGAATTCCTCTAAAAATCATCGTTTATCTATTTCACGTCTCGAACTCTCATTCTAAAACAAAATGCAGGGCTGTATCTACTGCAAAGTTATAGATGGAACTGGATTACTCGATGTTCCTACTGGATAGCCAAAATAAGTCGATTTGGTTCATTCAACAATGTTCGGATGCCCGTTTTCAGGTCTAAAATTAGGCTAAGCTAAACAAATAAAATTACAAAAATTACTTATTTAAATCCTATTCCTAATCCTGATCCCTTCTGCAAATGTCAGATATTTATAAATCGTGGTTGCATTTCTAGGAATTGGGCTTTTTATTGTGTCCACCTGTAGGGGGCTTAGAATTAAACATTACCAACACTTAAGGTATTATAATTCATACCGTAATCCTCAAAATGCATCCCTTTCTATTCATTGGATTCTTTCAGCAATCAGAGACAGAGGGAGGAACCAAAATAAGTGTGTTTAGCATATTTTTGTGTCAGTCTCACGAATCGATAAGCCTTTTTTCTTCCAGTCTTAGGTTAAAGGTTGTGTCCTAGAAAATTCCACTTCTGTTAATGTGCGGTCTGTAGAAAATATAAAATCATTTATTCTCATTATATTGTTATTGCAATCCTGTTCAATCTCTCTTCCGATTTCTAACTTTGGATACATGTTAGCCGATAATTCAGCTGCTCTTGAATGAGCGAGTTCTAAAAAGATTGCAACTCGGTTAGCCAATCAGATCGACAATATAAGGAAAGTTAAGTGTTCTGAGACCGGCTGTTGTGAATATGCGCTTTACGATGTCGTAAATCTCGTACATCCCACATGAAGGTATATTAGATTTTGTAATGGAATCAATCGCGTGATCTTAAAACCAGTTTCTCATTTATCCAGAATCCGAGTGTTTGAATAGTCAAATATAAGGTTAATCTCATTATGTCATATTGACCCTTCTATGTAAGAACGTGTTAATGAATTCAGCATTAAATTATTTGACATGATATAAGCCAGAAAGCATGTTAGAAGCGGGTTGCAACACATCTAGTCAAGCGGAAATACATACGCTTCCATAGAGCCAGAATCAATTGTCATTGCTTTTGTTTGAAATGGGGTTTGTGGTCAAAGCTAGATGGCCGCTTTCTCTCATCCCACGCAATATTGTAGAGACTTTCTCTTGCCTTATTTGTATGATGAGCCTCAATAAAGGTCTATTTCGACCCGGCTTCTTATAGAATTTTGAGATAGGACTGTCATTAACGGATAATTCATGTAACCTCCAGTTATTATTCCGGTATCAATGAAAGTAAGAATACTTTTTCACTAAATGGTCAGTTGCCTAGAGTCTAATTTAAATTTCACCAACGGATACAATATCAATATAGAAAATATTAAATACTTCTGAAATCACAATCTAAATGGTAAATTCCTGTTAAAATTACATCAGCACTTTTCTCAGTAGTTGTCATTTTTTATGACAATCAGAAAATCGAGGCCGTTATATTAAGATAGACTTTTGAGATCTCCCAATGACCAAAGCAAGCGCAATGTATTTGTAATTCAGAAGAAAAGTTCGACCATAACAAGTGGACAGTAATAATGTTAAATGAGGCGTTATTACTGAAGACACATGGTAAGTGCTCTCTATTGCTGCTACGAAGTGTTAATTTTAAGGTGTCGAAGACCCTTAGCCAAGATCACTATATTGCCAGCTGCACTCTGCCCGAAGTTAGAGGATGAGAGATAAATTGAATATCTTGCTAGATTAATATTTAAAGGGAGCTGTGTTTAAAGATCGGTTCGACACGACTTACGGTGACAGCGCAATGACAAAGGTGGATGAAAAAGCGAAATAAAGCAAGAGGGATAAGCCATTGCTTCTGAAGAGTTGACTCAATTTTTAGAAGCAATTCATGATATATCTATAGAAAAAAACCCAGAATTTAAATCTAATTAAATTTTGTTGCATTTTGTTGAACTCCAACTAAAACTTTAGGGATGACATATTTTTGGCAGATATTAATCAATTCAAGATGCAAAATTGCCGTAGAGCAATTAGTAAAATTATGTACTTACTTCAATTTACAAATGTAGATAAATGGGGGCTCAAACCGTTAACAAAGAGAACTAATAAGAGTTCAGAACAACCCTGGTTTTGATAGAGATTATACTTCAACTCTTGATATTCAGTCATAAGCACTAGATTAGTGAATTAATGAATTCTTTTATTTTGCCAATGTTAGTACTCCCTTTGAAATGGAGATCTCAAGCTTTTTCCATGGAGTAATTTATCTCTTCCTTTCTAAATAGGAAAGCGGTAATAAATTGTGATAAAACACTAATAATTTTTTCCCGTCAAATTTGGTACATAACAGGTAACGATTTGGTGTATTTTTTTGTCAAAATCCCAGGATTGATAAATTTTATAACAGTTATTCCGTCAAAATCCAATGGGGCTTATGCATCAATGGTGTTAACATTATAAATAATATGCACTGGAAGACAGACATCATTTATCAAATAGGGGCGCTTAAGGAGCCCAGGCAATTTTTATGGTTTTTTTAGCTAAACCTGGAAGATATTGTTTATGATCGATGACATCTACCTTTCACGGAGTGAGATGTCTTTCACCGTTGCTGTTTACGGCCGAATTTTGATCTAATTTCATCAAACTTTTAATTTGGCTCATCAGCCAACTCTCTCGGCTTATTTTAACTTGTGCTGTTTGACAGAAACCGAGTTGTACTCCCAAAGCATAGACTACTATTGCATCCTCTTCCAAATACCCATTCCGTTTTATATGGCTTCCCCCTATTCTATGTCTCATTTCCTTACTACGTCCAATATGCAAATAATCGTACTTAACTAACTGTCTTCTCATTTGGAAATGAGTATTACTTCCTTAGGAAGTGGGTACGTGTTCTAAGGGAGATCAAGCCTAATTTGGCCTAGCCCCTAAAGTACCTTACTGACAGGATCAGTGATACTTCGTTGCTTTTTCTTAATAAAATTTGTCCAAATGCCATAATCATTTATGTCTCTAAGTGATCAATAAAACTTCCCATTTGATCCGTTTTTTTCCGAAAATGATTTCAGCTTGGCTATTTGATTCATATGTGCAACCGTCATTTTTAAGAAAAGCAGATTCTGAAGGTAGATTCGACTTAACTCCAAATAATTTGTTAGAAGTTCTTGTCAAGTACAGGGTTTTAATCTCTTTTCACATAGGCTTCTGAAGATTTATGTATTCAAATTCTTTCTTCTTTTCAAAATAGATACGTTATATTAATGCAGTTAATGTCGAGAAATATCAACTTTACAATAATCATGTGACGAGCACAGTTTACAAGTAAATAGATCGTAGCTACTATTGTTATTGGATCAGCTGAAACTATAGCTAACAGCTGACAATTTGAACAACAGTTCTACAGCAGAACACCAAGAACTGATTAGACCAAAATGAAGATTCAAGTGAGTAAGAGAGAGATGAGAATGAAACGTAGGGGTCAGCAAATGCCAAACGTGTTTGCATGTGCAAAGACAATTTATGAGTCACTTGGGAGAGAGCCCGCGAGATGGTACCAGTGGAGATGCGCTTTAGGATGAAACGGAACAGTTATAGAAGAAAGGAGAATAGGTAACCCCGTCTTAACATTATATAAGGGTTTGAGTCATAAGAGCATAAAGACGTCACTGCGGTTTCGTGGACAAAAAACCGAAGTATTTTCGTAGATGGTACGAGTAAAAAGTAATTTCGGAAAATGGGGAGAGTGTTAGCTTTCAGTATTATTTATAAAATAACAGTTTTTCAGACAGAAAAACAGACACTGTGTCTCCAGATCTGTTGTTTACAGAGTATTTATGCTTGTTCACGCCCCATAAAATGCGTCGGACATTTAACTTGAAATACGAAGAAGAGAGAGACGACGTAAGTCCAATTCAACCATCCATTTTAAGTACAACTAAGAGCGCCAATTTAACCGTTTTCAATAGCGTATTTTAAAAACCAACAAACTTTTATCTTATTGAATAAATATATATAATTTATTTCTATTTTACAAAAAAAGGGTTATCAACATTTACTAATTTCCTCCTGACATTATGAATTTGGTCGTTTTTGCTTTCTCCGCTGAGTGGAATAAAAACAAAGTTTTCCTTGCCATTGTTTCCTAGTTGTGCATTTTCTTCTCATTAATTTATGCACTTTTGATATGCAGAGAGCCAAAACCCTCCGTATAACTAAGTTTTCTCAAATATTCCTTTGCTAACACTGCCATCGGCCACTAAAAGAATGAAAGTATAATTCATTCTTCACTAAAATTATTTGGTTATTTAATTGGGCAATTTGGTTTTT
This sequence comes from Hymenolepis diminuta, assembly GCA_900708905.1. Lineage (NCBI taxonomy): Eukaryota > Metazoa > Platyhelminthes > Cestoda > Cyclophyllidea > Hymenolepididae > Hymenolepis > Hymenolepis diminuta. The sequence goes on along the minus strand of CAADRB010000025.1, from coordinate 1,144,348 downwards.
ATGGAAATTGTTCAGGTTTAAGCAAATGCTACTTAATTAGACTTCGACAAAGAATAATGGACGACCATTTCTGCTATTTAGTCAATAAAAACAGTCTGTCGTAATAGCAAATACTGTATTTATAAAAATGCATTACTTAGATCTAGCGATATCAACAAGACTACGAAGTCAGGAAGAGGACGTCACTGGTCATTCAGTATACTAAAGACATGGAAAGGGTTTGAATAAATGCATAACACAAAGGGCGCAATTGAGGACTGGGGTCATGCACTTAAATTGTTCGGGTTGGAGCAGGTAAGTTCGTGATATTATAACATATAGCAGGTGCTCTGAAGCAATGCGTTTCTTCATCAAACAGGCAAAACCGTATATCTCATTCTCAATTGCATAGAGTCAGAAAAAATGCGAGGTTTAATTATGAACAGACTAATAATATACGTAAAAGGAAAATACAGCAGATATAAATGATAAAAATTTTATTTTCTCAAGAGGCAATGTGTAAGAAAATACTTTTTCTCAAGTTAATATTTTATTTCCGCTTACCACCTCCCCTCCCATTGTAATCCAATCCTTCTGGTTTGCCGGAGGTCCGGTCGTTGATTCAATTTTCTTTCCCTGTGGACCGTTCCTTTTTCAGTGATATATTCAGGTGATTCATTCGGTTTCAGTCCGCTTCTCTGCCCAATTACTAATTTCAATGGAGATTTTCGTCCAGAATTTCGTAAGAGCAAATTTTATCTATTTTGTCCTTTCTCCCTCAGCATTTTATTGGGCTTCATCATTCAATGCTCCTTAGTTTGGGGACATCAGTCTAGGCGCCTTGAACGGCATTTAGAATTCACTTTTTGTTCACTGTCAATTACGGTGTTGCAGTTAGGGTAACAATTAACAATGGACAACTAACAGCAGCAACAAGAGTCACCAATTTTTAGCTGTTTCAGTAAGAGCTTACAACACTTTTAGAACAGAACGCCTAGAGCTGATTTGACCAAAATGTATTAAACAAACCCCAATAAAGATTCAAATAAGTAAGAGAGAGATGAAGGGCAGGAGATGAGAGGGAAGTAAAAGTGCAGGCAATTAACTAGCGTGTGTGTGCGTGTCCTCACTCCTCCCCCTGTGCGTATGGTGTAAATCCAAACCTCCACGTCGAAGCGGTCCTGTGGAATAAATGGAATTGAGCGGAATATGTGAGCGTACGCCTCATTGTGTACGTGGGCATCATTTTCGCCCAATTTCGGGCTAACGAAAGATTTGGTCACAAAATGTCTTGATCTCAACAGTTTGGTGTTGTGGGGATGATGGCCTGCTTATATGCCAAGAGACACTGGCTATTAGTAAAACGAGGTGTGTCAGTAGATATCAGACCAAAACGAGAAAGACGACAGCTTCGCAGGGTGGCCCACAAATGACTTTACACCCTTATATAGATCTATCGCCTACAGAAGAGATCATAACCACAGAACCTTCCCGGGGCAAATCAGGTGTCAATGCTTGAGCGTCAGTGACACAGTGGGTGACACACTCGTTTGCTCATCAGTACACGTCCAGGGGTCGAGATGCCAGTCACTCTTTCACCTTTTTAACCGCTAGCTAAGAATAGTTCGCCTCTTTAAGTAAGCCTAATAAGACCGAAACCCTAATCCAAACTACTCAAAGCCTTTAATAAGTTCGTGATTTTTATTTTTTTATAAATCACAAAATTCCATAAAGCTGTATTTTCAACCTAAAATAAGTCCCTGGGCTTGACCAGTATATGTCAGGTCTATGTAACTTAATTTTGACTCGATAAATGCTTAGAATCAAATATATATATATATATATATATATATGTATAGTCTCGTTTAGGAGGGGCGATATGAACAGGTGGAATGGTTACGAACATCACCACGGGGAAGATGAACTCTTGTAACGCTCGTTCAGGTAATATATCACTTGAGGGCAAATGATAGATATCCACAGGGAGATTGAGGTTACAGTAGGATCAACCATTTCAAGAACTACTGTGAGGCCGTGATAGTTAGGTCCCGGTGACTAGTGACGACTTAGATAATAAATTTGGAAATGCGTAGAGATTCTTCCTTCAATGGTTTCATTTCCTCGCCTAGAGCAGGCTTCAGTTCAGGAGGCTGTTTTCTTCTGATTCCTTTACGGAGTTTCATTTCTATTTATATCCTACTTCGAGTTGATGTCTGATTCTCTCACCTGAACGACCTTTGATTTAATCTTCTGGATGACGGTTTTCTTGCAGAATTCTGATTTTGACCAGAATATTGCCTTCTTATGTCGTCGTTTGCCGCACAAATTACGTTTATCAGACTTATATTGCAGAGCCACCGTTTAGTAAAATGTTTCCGGATAGAGTAAACATTCTGAGCACAGTTCCACTGGAAATTCAAATCACATATGGTATGTATAAGATTTCTGCTGATTCATACCACTGTCATGCTTGATGTCCAAGTTTTTACATTCATTAACAAGATCTTTTGGTGTAATTTTGTCACTTTCGAATATTCTGAGGGTTCAAAAACAGACATTAACTAGACAAGGTACCAAAGATCACAAAAAACAGTAGAATTTTGAGATGATCTTTCAAAGTGTTTGAAACATGGGAAAGTTCAAAACAAATAATCTCACAACAAGTATACATCATTCCATCTTTATCATGCTTTTAAGAAAGAGTTAGACATTTAAAGCATCTTCGGAGTTCAGAAGACTTTTCACTAAACAGACAGACAGAAACAAGTGTTTCGTCGATAGTAAAATCTGAGATGGATTGGGTGGATGAAACTTGCGATTTTTTCCTATTCTGCAATTCCTAACCTCCATAACAATAGACTGACTCTTTCTTCATCTAGGATACAGACGAAATTGTTTCAAAAACATCCTCACATTTTTTTACATCAGCTTATTAAAGTTCATTCTACCTCAGATTCATGGTGAAACACACGTTCACTGAAAATGGAATTCCAAAAATGTTTGAGAAAATGAAATACCCCAATTTTCAATTTTCAAATTAATGGTTCTGAAAGCTTTTCTAGCTGCACCATCAGAATTTCTCGCCATTTATTTAGAATTGATTTAGAGTTATCCTCCTACATTTTTCGGAATTCATCCCTTTTGTTCCTACCGTTTCATCAGTAAAAGTACGAATTCTTCCACATTAAAGGTGATTTTTAGGTTCAGTATTAAAATTTGCAGCTTGCATCTCCTACTTACACGACCATCAAGACCGATTTCCCTTTTATCAGATGGTAATGAGAGGGAGGGAGCGGGGGAGAGAGGGGAGAGGAGGTGTGGGTGAACACACAAAGTCATTTGACAGAAAACCTTTTATTGTGTTTGAAATTTGTCTATGGGCCAATAGAAATAAGATTGTCGAATGAAGTCCAAAAGCAGATTGAAAACCGATCCTTCGCAAAAAGAGCTGAAATCACTACTACAGAAGAATTTGAGTAAGAGTAAAGATATCGATCATATTCTAATTTTTACACAACAGAAAGCAATGCCTTTGCGGTATCGACGGGATCACTTTTCTTACGTACATTGGCTAATAATAACTTTTAAGACCATACTTTGGATTGCCTTAAAACTTACGCAATTGTTGATACTTCACATGTCTGAATGAAATCCACAGTTCTGTTGATAAGCCAAATACAGGCATTTTCAAATTATCTTAAGAGAAAACAGCAAAAGACATCATCAGATATTCTTCGAGGAGTGCAGGAGAAGAGTGAAATTTCATTATCCCACAGGCCACGCCGCCCTATCCTATACTATTATTGTATTCTTATAGCTACAGTCAATTGTCGGAATGGCATAGTGTAGAATACTTGAAAATGTTTATGGGCATGTTACTGCGCAACAGAAATATGGCAACAACAGAAATCCTTTCTTAGGCTAATAGGACATACGAACTTTTCCCTAGTAGGAAAATCAAAATTTAAGTAGGATCAAGTTCATAATGGACAGAAGAAACAGAATGATAGAGGAAATTGGGGAAGGAGTAGGAAGCGGAACTGAGGGATATGAGAACAGGGATCAGTACTGAGAGAGGTTGTGTGAAATATGAAAATGTGATACATTTGGAGACTGAGCAGGTATGACAGATTCATCCAGTTTAATAATTTGTAAAATTTTAGTGCGAAAAATATATTATAGTAAGTAATAATGCTAGGTAGAGTTGGTATGACTAGTATCTATGTTGGTTTTAACTCATGTGCTGCTAAATTTTGGTATTTAATACATTTTGGAACTTATTAGAATTTCGAAAATAATATGGACCGTCAATAGATAAAATTAAATGTCTTCTTTCCCCTTTATCTACGAGTGACTACTATTATTATTACAAATGGGACACCAAAACTCTTACTAGGTTTAATCATGGGGAGGCATTTGAACAAAGAAATAATAAATATGTCCTTGAAGTTTGAAATGAAAAGGGAGAGGGGTCAAAAATAAGCAGGAAATTAATTCAGTACACCGTACATCTTACTCTATATAAAATTCAGAGAACTGAACTATTTATGCTTTCAAAAGGGGATGAATTCATTATGGGTGGGTTTATGTCCACTATTATCTAACCTCTTTGATCGGTTGATCTATTTCCTCAGTTTGTCATGTCATCTGATATTTTGAGCTTTTTGCAATCAAGTGCAAAATAATACATCGGAGACACATTTAAAATGGACCAACCCAAAAAAGTTCACTCAGGATGAGCTCAGGAGACTGATTATAACAATGGTCTTGTATTTTTTAATAGCTCGTTTAAACATTTGGTGTCCATTTAAAAATTTCTGAAAGTAATTGAAATGTGAAAAGTAGAGTGATGAATATTTAGTGATAAAATAGAATTAAATATTATCGAATTAAAGTTTTTCTCAGTCCTACTTTATTATTTACGCCAGTGATACGGGTTAACATTGAACACGTCCACAATAGCATTAATCTCCATCTACCAGCAGTTACTCTCAGTCAAACACATTTAATTGACGAATCATACCTTTGAGCAGTTTTCGACAGTGAACAACTGGACATTGCTTACTTTGTCTGATGGATAGATAGACCGCATACGCCACAAACCACACTCCCCACACCTTTGAATTCACATAAGTTCCTTCCGCTCCACGGACTTTTTTGTGCTCATTAAGGCCCCCAAGCCTAACTAATGTAACGAGTTGTCTGGGTTAAAACTTATACTTACCACGTCTTGCCAGAAATAGCCTAGATGGCGACTCAAGTCTATTAGGTCTCGTCAGGAAATTGGATGGAAACTCACATCGGCGATGACTGGTTGTCACTGCCTATTAGCCTACAATATCCATAATCCACATTTCATTATTCCCGGTCCTCTCTCTCTCCACTTCCTTGTAACTTCTCTCTGCCCTATTGTAGTAGTGCCGATTGGGGGAATAATTGGGGAAAAAAAATAAGACACTCTAGCTCTTAGCCCTATCTTATAAAAATATCTTTTTTTCCATAGTTTCACGATTCTTGAATTTCTCGTTTTAGTACCGTCAACTACTTCTTCCTATCTTTCATTAAATTGATTAGGTACTCTGTCATTGAAATCGATGATGTAAATCGTTTTTATATCTATTGATATAATAATAATATTGGGGCAATAGCATCCTCATTAAAAGACAAAACGAGTAATTTAATATATTTCCCTATTACTATTATTTATTTAGCATCCTCCAATTAAAACAATGGTTGGACGTTCCTGGATATTTCGTAATTAACTATGAAAACGATGTGTTTTGTCTCTTTAATCCTTTTAAATTTGGTTAACAAGTAGAGATCGATTTTCACCATTCTCAGCAATGGTTGAAAGAGAACATATCGTAATGCGCTTTTGTTCAAATACCGTCCAATAGATTTACAAGTTGAACAGTAGATAAATATTTAAAAAGTATAAACTTAAAATTTTTTAAAATATGTGAATACATGAAGAGCTTGAAGACGGTAATATTGATTATAGATATATTTTACCCGTTATTGGCATACTGTTAAAACACCTATCACAGTGAACCTTATCCCCTTGAAATGGTTGAAAGTATCTGATAAGCTAAAATCATTGTTATAGAAATCTTTAAAGAGATTCTTTAATGAAGGAGACTTCCAATTTCATGAAATTTAAAGAGTAAACAAAGAATTATAAAAAATTTGGGAAAGTAAAAACCCCAAAACGAAAAGTTTTAATGGTACTGTTAGCCCCGTTAATGAGCAATTTACCGTATTGCCATAAATCAAACTTTAAAAATTTATTTTTTTTAGTAATATGGATAGAAAGAATAGAAGAAAGTTATAAATATTTTAATATAGAAAATAAAAACATTATTTCATTCATGATAAACTTAGACGCACACCCTCTTTCATGAACTATGGATTGTCCATTTTAAAACACTGTAACCAAATAAGGAAAAAATTTATCTGAGTACCAGTCAATGCCACCGAAACCGTACATCTAAAGTTGCGTTATTTTCTGTGAATGTAATTTTTACTGGAAAAAAACATGAAGTAGTGCCCTAATATTAGCTTTAGTGATCAGATAAGTTAGAACTTAAACGCCGACAGTAGTAAAAGAGGTAGAAATAGTTTGATTCTATCAGTACATAATCGGACGTCGCCAATTTATATTAGCTTTCTCGCATAATCTGGACCAATTTTAGTTTATCTATCAGTCCGGAGGGAATTTTAAAAAGTGCTATCTGATCTTTTCAATATTTTCTCTCCAATTCTTGGACCGTTATCAAAGTTGCGTGTGTTTTATGATAAATATGGATAATAGGTGGGAAAAAGTAAATTTGCTAATAGTGAGCTCCAAAATAATTATTTTTCTACCTGTGAGCCGTGTTTTAAAATCCTGAAGAGCTCGGTTAAAAATCGTGTAATAATTACCATTAAGTAGAAATTTTCTACTACCATTTACTACTGCCTTTAAGTTGGATTTTGAGTAGATTTGAATTCAAATAAATTTAAATTTTACGTACATTTCATGTAAATCGAAATTTTTAAGAAATTAGGATAAAAATAGCACATTTGCGGAGAGGATTTCAGGTGAATTCATACAAAATCATTAGTGCAGAAACTTGATGACCAAAGAAGAAATTATATTTTCCATTCAATCGGAATAGTTTAATTCTTTCTAAAATGTTTGGTAATAACCTCAATGATGCTCACCATTCATGCTCTGATTATTCACAATCAACCTAGAGCTGGTGTTGTTAAAACAACGGAACTTCGGTTCCAGTTCCCTTCTAATATCTCTACTAAGATTATTCCAAATGACCGATTATTACACATTATAGATTTACAATCACCCCCTGACATCCCCGACTAAAAACGATAAATTAGTAGTCATAATGAACTTGTTAAGCAATCCACTTTGATGTAATCAAGAATATTAGACCAAGAGACAAATGTTCATGATTACACTCAAAATCACATTTCCGTTTGTCAGGCCAGGTCACCTGCGTCGCCAAGTTGCCATGCAGTCCAATTAGCTCAAAATGGCTCAGAAATAGGGTATAATTCAAGACGGACGCTTGCAATGTAAACATACCTAGCCAACAATTAATTAACAAAATGCGGAACATTGAATGAATAAGTAATTTTCTCGGAAACACATATTCATTCCTTTCCAACGCAAAAATATCAAAGTATGTTTCTACAATTATGTCTTAACCACGAATATCCATTAAGATCTCAAATGAAGGGTTAAATAGAGCAGAAAAGGCACCGACGCGAGACGAAGCGTCGGCTTATAAAAAGACCACTGATTTTCATGCATGCATGTTAGGCTTGAATATATAATCAGGTCAATGGGGGAAAAAGCCATGTTGACCATAAGATACGATAATAACATGGATGGATACTCCATCCTCGTCGCAATTTTTCTTCTCCAGCAAAATGTTACTTTCACAATATAATGTATTATCGAGATAAATACTGCGGAGTTTTCAAATATTTGCCTCTAACTGAAGAGTAGTGGGCATTTTGAAAATTGAAAAAGCAAATAAGCAATTTACTTTTGAATTTCGATTACATCAACTCGTTTCCAAGGGAGTTCTCTATAAGTAAAGGAAGAAAAATGAATTTGAGTTGGAGAAACAGTAAAGGCTTAAAAGCTGTGGCCAACAATAATATTAGTATGACGGTAAAAAAGCGTCTTCCTGAAGGTTGTTAACGGATGAATTTCAGTATGGATCTTTAGGGTGCTTATATTATTCAGGTATTCACAAGAACCTGCTACTGAATGTAAGAAGAAGGCAATGAATCAAAGCGGCACAACGAGATCTGAAACTTCTTAAGATGAACTCAATCGGATGCTCATGAATCGAATCATGAAAATGTAGCTTTTTTAAATTCAAATATTGCAAAATTGAATTTTCTCCCTTATGAAAAATATTAGCACAGCAACGCTTTCGGAATTAAAAAAATTTGAGATCCTTAATATTCCTTTTCAGCCTCTTACTCCTCTAGTTTCATCTCCTCCTGGAATATTTTATACTTCAGATGTTTAAATATGGTCTAATGAGTAATAGCTATAATTCAAGATTTAGTGAAATTTTGTGGAGGTCGAAAATCGGTACCGGTCCATATCATTTAAACGTTCGTCAAGACATTTCAGGATGAATCCAAAGCTAAAAACTCAGTAGTTGAGCACTGGTCGGGTTTTAATAGTTCACATTTCAAATTAAACTGACCTTTCATTATGTTATCCTCAATTACAACTAGGAAGCGATGATTAAATAAATAAGTGAGCTTTGAAATTAGAGATTTGATCTGATATATAGGATCTCAAATTTTCTTACAAAAGAAATGGGCTAAACTAAGAATATGTGTGCTCTAACTTGAGGAATGCCAAAAATATATTTTTTGCATTCCTTTCAAGCCTGTAATTTCCTACGGACATCAAGGAAGCCTCGATTAGTCTTTAATTTAAACATTTTCATTCCCTCCTTCATTTTGACCAATTTGAATCAGAACCGATGGTAATTCTAATAAGAGATGTTGATATTTTTGCAGTTCTGTTGTGAACATATGGATGGCCATTTGCCTTCTGGCAGTTCCTTAGCTAAATATGAAGCCGAACAGCTAGATATACTTCTCTTTTATTAAAATGGCGCCAATACAAACGAATTAAAATAACTGCTTTAATAGAATACGCATTAAGGATATAATTTTCAAAAAATTTATTCGAAATACCGTTTTAAAAATTTAAATTCGACTAAAAATTAATGTTGCATTTTAAACACTTTTCTGCATAAAGTAAATTCCTCGTTATTCTACTCGGATACTGCTTTCAACGAAATTTTGCCTCATTATTACAGATCTTATTTTCAATTATTTCAAAATAATTTTACTTTCATTATCACTTTAAGTCGGGAGAACACTAATCTTTTCATTGTTCAGTCTTTCAGAACTTGGATATTTTCTTAGCATTTCTGACATTTAATTGAGTTTCATTGGGAGTAATTTGACAATCATTGATCGCATATCCGGATTTAAAATTTTGAAATAACGCCTTATTCACTGAGGGAAAAAAGCTAACAATATGCTATTTAAAATTAATATCCATAATGTATTAATGGGGAAAGAATGAGGCCAAACACTTTCTTGATGAGCATTGTTTATGCTTAATAAATTTCTGTCACCCGAGGCTTACTAAATCTATTTGTTAAGCTCGCTTTATGAAAAATGTCGGGAGATTGTTGGCTGAACCTGAACATATCACTTAAAGAAATTTGAGTGATATTGACGACGGCCAAAAATATTATCATCCTACTCGCTAATGATAATTAAGAATGTACTCATTGTCCTATAGGAATCAAGCAAACAGCATTTAAGGTAATCAAGTTATACCTTGCGAGGAAAAGTATTGTGAGTCAATTTCCATTTCCCATTTAAATTAATATAAAATTAAATCGTTTTGAGTCATTTTAATAAATTTTCAGCTTTAAAAAAATACTTTGAATTGTTAGGTCAGAAACCAATCACGATATAAGTCACCTTTGCTTTAGTTTTTCGGAAATAAGCAGCACCTTTTGTCCTTTGTTCAGAAATGTCCGAGATGCTTTGTTGGCCTGAGTATCCATAATTTACGCCAAATTTCCCATCGTTAAATTAAGTTTCGCAAATTTTTTAGACTCCTGTTTGCATTTTTACGAACATCTTTGTGCATAGCTCCGAAGATAAGTGGATTACAACACGAGGCAATGGCGTAGAGGACTGAGATGAAAACATATACTTCTGGTGGAGTACCACTAGTTTTTGAGAAGCCGTTTGTTGAATTCGCGATTGAAATAATTGAGCATTTCCCTGGATCAATATTTGTCCGATCAATCATTCTAATTATTCCATAGGGCAAGTAACCAGCGATAAACAGCAGGAAAACTACTCCAAACATTTTAGTAATGGACATTTCCCTTGACAGACGTTTCTTGTCTGCATTAATAGAGGAATGAAGACGTTTCCTTTGAACTGCTGGAACTTTTGTCCACCGTGGAAGTGGATCTGCCGATTTATTGAGTTGAGTTGAATTTGGGTAGTTTGAATCCTCATACAAGGTCTGTGTCGTGTTAATGAGTTCACAACTATTTCTGAACTCATCACCTTTAAAAGGCGGGGGTTCAGAGCAAATATTTTCTGAAGTGGAAACATGAGATCTTACCCTTATTTCAATTTGGGCGCCGTTTTGATTTCTCATACGCTTAATCATATTTAGACTATTTCTGCGAATAAAGATAAAAATGGCTGTAAAACACACAGAGACGATTATACACGGTAGAATGACGGTGAGAAAAAGAACGCAAATGATTCGCTCTTTCTCGTCACTTTTGTAAACACAGCGAAGTAGGTAAGGAGAGTAGAACATGATGGATTTTGAGAATGATTCAATATTGGAAATCGTATTTTCAGGCGATGCTGGATTTTTAGAGGGTGATAGTCGGTACTTTTTGTATGAAATACTGTTAAATACAATCGATAAAATAAGAGGAAATACTCTACTTCCGAGGATTACCACTAGAAGGTAGACTTTATTTCGAATTCGCAAGTAGAAATTCCACCGAACGACCACGAGATATCGATGAAAGGCAATAAAAGCATGATGCCAGAGACTAGTTCCTATAAGTATCATATTAGCCTCAGGAACTATATAACAAGTCAGAGTTCCAGTAATCCATTGGTTGAAGTAATAGGACACCACCACAAAAGTCTGAACAAGCGTAAGATTTATTAAGTCATTTGTACAAAGGCTAATTATCAAATCATTGATAAGATTCTTCCGCAGTCGTCTACAACTGATTAGAATCCACAGAGTCCAGGCATTACCAAAGATTCCCAGGATGAGGAAAATGGTCATCACAATGGACGCTGTAATAGTGGAAACTTTGGTAGGTTCCTGATAGGCTGTACAGTAAGAAGAAAAAGTCTTATTGACTGAGAACATTTTGTCTTGTCTGGAATATCATACTTGTGGAGTCCAGTTGATTAGATTTTCTATGCGTAAGCTACCAAGACACGATGACGCTTGCTTTACAGATATACATCTCATTGGTTACCTCACTGTGAGGGTAAAATGCAACTGACCAATCATGGTGATTTAATTCCAATGAAGATTTTGGCAGCTGAAAATATACTTTTTTGATAGGGAAGGTTAAATTAACTTGAAAGTTAAATTAAACCAGATAATGAATTATTTTTACTTTTGACCAGCTCATCAAAATTTGATCTTTGAAGATAACAACAAAACTCGCGTTGATAAAATATTTAAATGCCTTTCAATGCAACATTTTTTTTCAGAAATTCTGAAAATCTCAACTAGCATAGTGCATTTAGTATTACTAAAATAAAAGAATATCTTTTAAAATAAAATTCAAAAAGTAATGTTAACTGATTTCTGAGGTCATTAGTGTAAACAACATCCGCTCATGTTTGCCCACATGTCCGTCTTGTTCTAAATATCATTTGATGGTTCGTGTTTGTTACACATCAGGCTAACAGAGGATCCAAATAGTCAACTTAATCTAAGATGTCTTATTTTGGTTTCTTTATTTCTGCATGGACACTGATTTCCTGATTTTTCTAGTCAGTTCTTTTCCTTAACTTTCTCTTTTTATCTCGTATCTTTCTCGTTTCTGATTAACAGCGGTCTCATTAAAATCCAAGTCATTTATAATCAAGAAAGACTGATATTTTCTGTAAGCTGAATGGAGGATTATTTGCCTTATCAGTGGTATCTGAAACTATAAATCTGTTAGAGCTCCTAAAAATAGTTCTAGTATTAGAATAAAATGATATATTACTGTGTTTGAACCAGATTCAAACAGGAAAAATGTCACAAAACAAAAAGGTGCATTTTTTTGAAAGTGCGTAAGGTCTTTTAAGTAGAGATTTTTAAACCCATTTCTGTTATTTAATTAAGCAAATGAAGCCAAATAAGGTCATTGAACAAAGAAAGGTCAGTATACGTCATACTCTAAATTATTGACTTGGATCAGGTATTAACGAATTCGTAAAATTGAATATTTGAGAAGAAATGCACGATTTCGTCCTAAATTTTCATTTATAGGAATACAGTATAAAAGACTGATATTTATCAGTAAATATGAATATCAGTAAAATGTTTATATATACAACCTCAATCTACCATTACATGAGACACTTATGGTGTTCAGTAAAAGAACAAATGATGATATCACATTTTGAACAGATTTCACGGAAAATTAATTAAATTAATTTTAAAAAATACAATGCATTATTAGCCCTTCAGCATATGTCTTCACTCTCGTCGAATCTCAGCCCGTTTAATCTCTCGATTATCCATTTTGGGCCTTCATAATTTTAGCCTATATATACGTATTTGGTTAAACATAAAATTGCATTTCTTTAAAGTTCTTTATTTTCATCATTTTGCCATCTCAATATATGAAGGACTGTGCAATTTATTTTTAAATTTTATTTCAAATTCGACTTATTCGAAGAATAGTGATTAATTATTTGGCGTTTAGTAATTAAAGACGGTAGGACAAATGTGAAATGTAAAATATAAATAAAAAGTGTTTTGCAGTTTTTCTCAGGTGCATAATTAGAATGTTTATATTAAAATGCCGGGAAGTACGGGTTTACTTCAATGGTACATACACATACTTCTCGAAAACGATTTTTCTCTAAGTCACTTGAATGCAAAAGAGTAGATTCAAAGGAATATATAAATTGATCTCCAAATTGAATGTCATGCCTACATTAAACAAGTGAGATACGGATAAGTGAAAACTAAATTTCATTAACGATCATCGGAAATTTAAATGAAAGAGAACTTCCCAAGTTTAAGGGAAAATTTTAAATTGTCTGGTCCCAAATGTCATGAAAGGTCATCAATGAGAGCAAAGACTGCTATGAAAAAATTCTAGGCCATGTATTTTATGACTATGCTCGAGAGTTTTAAGAAAGTACCAACTTTAATTTGTATAAATTGAATATCTTATAAAATCTTCCTATGTTGCTTTAGATAAAATAGAGTTAATATGACGTTTTTTAACAATTGTTTGGCTGTCTCCTGAAGCTTCTAATCCTGTGAATGCACATTTTTAAATTCTGCCACTGGCCCCAACTTAGGAGACGTCAACTTGTAGAATTGGAAAACAAAGGCGGTCTTATTTTCAACTTCGCGAATTAAACCTTCGTCAGTTTACCTTCCATTCATTTTTTTTGCCCCATATATTTCAGTCCATTCCCGTCGTCTGCACTTCATTCCATGAGGTGATATAGCGAACTGAATGCCATTAAGATACAGCACCCACTAGATTATTGTCTATTCACTGCAGAGTCAATTGTTTAGTCTCGTCATACTGTGGTTGTCATCAATATACGGTCGTTTATTCGTATTCTTATTAGCTATTCAATGGGCACATTATATTACCTGTAAAATGGCATTAGTGTATATTTCTGCATGCGAAATTCCGCTCCTTAAAAAATTGTAATGGTACAATCAATTCATTTTGTGTTATTTTTTAATTTAATATATTTTTTATATAACCCTATTACTTTGAATTTTATTTCATCGATCGGCACCATGTAATTCCTCTGCTACTATTGGTTGAGAAATAGCGATATAAAGTTTCATACTTTAATTTAGATGACAGAACTTCATGAAAACCGTATAAGCCATAACAAGAGAAAAAGGTGTCAGAATTAACGAGACATCATCTTGTAAAAGAAATAAAGTTTATTATGTCGGTAATAGATTATGGGGTGTTACGTCAACTGGACCCGGTAGAGTATTTGGCTCTGATTCTAGCTAAAGGCAGGAAGTTAGGGAAGAGACGTTTGCATGGTGGGTACCCAGTTTTAATTATGAAATGTAAATTACGCGAAACATTTAACCACACAGGTATGCTCAGGGAGATTTATCCAATCCCATCCATAGGTAAACACATAAGGACATATCAAATGGACAAGTGGACATAGAAAGCCAGAGGATGAATCGTCATACAACAGAGTATTTCAGGTCAGGATCGATCGGCTAAGGACACGCTACAGAGGAAGTCAATAAATTGCTTCAAGGTCATGTGGATAGGTCACGAAGGCAATGAGCTGGATTAAAATTGTAAGCAGATTATGGTAACAGATGACGTAGATAGGTGTACTTATGGCAAATCCAACCAATTTTGGGAGAAAATTAATGTGCTTAAACAAATCTTTTATGGACTATTCAAAAAGAAGAAATCTTATTTTTAATGTATGTAAAATTATCAGCTTCATTAAGGACAGACGATGAAAATAACGTTCGAATCTAAAGTAATGTTCTATGTGTAATCATTTGATCTTATTTAATTTCCAAAATTTGCTTGAATAAACACTCTTAAAATATGTTTATTTGAATTGTATAAATTAAGTATTATTCTACTCTTAAATTTATGAGTTGCAAACGATTGACTCTTCTGCAGTCTGAGTAAAAGTTTTTCTACGGCTTGATAATAGTCAGAACCGCTGTCCGATCTTATCACCATGTTCACATATGCTCCTATATCGCAGTTCCGGTGGAGATTCAATTCTCTCTTCTCTAATCCTTGCTGGCCAACTTCTCTCTACCTATGCTCCTGTAGTCCTCTCTCTTCCTCTATCTCCGTTTGGTCCCTTTAAAGTATTATCTTCATTTTATTATATTTTTCTTCTTACTCTTTGTAGTTTTGTATTTACTGACCACAGTATTTAATTTCACATACTGTTAGTCATCGAATAAATGTGAGGAACCGTTTTTAATGGAATTCTTGATTTCACATTTTAATAAAAAGACAAATTAACACTAAGCATGAAGTAGGCTTTGTGTTCTTTTTAACGTCTAATTTAATGTTAAGCATTCTGGAAGTCATCAACTTGAGATCCGCTATAGTGATATTATATAACTGTAACATAGCTACGCACAAAAGAGGCACAATATTATTTGCGCGAAGAAGATTGAACAACTTTACCTCTAATATACAAAACCTATTTATAATTGAAAGTCAAAACTACTAATGGGGGTATCTCCAGACTGATGGTTAAGGGGCCAAGAGCAGAGTGCACTTGCATGCTCAATAAGAAGGGGTCTGGAGTCCACTCGGAGAGTGGAATAGTCATCCCAGGTCAAAAATAGACTGTGTAGTCTTAGAATCATGTCTGACGGTGGCTTATCATCGCAGAAATTCCCGAGCAATTTATGAATGTATGAGGAGCTTTTATAAATTCTTATTTAATTGGTAATATGAAAGGAAAATGATGAAACGAGTACCATTCAATTTTATTTTAATATGCAGAAGTGCGAATACACCTTTTATTAAATGAAAATTTTAAAACTTACATTAAGCCTATGAAAACGAATTTAAGACAAAAAATGTCAAAATTCTTTCTAACTGAATGTTGCATCAAATTTGGAGACGGAAAATAATAATAATTATTAATTTTCAGTTGTTTTGTGCTAATAAAGGTAGTTGATAACTTTACTACAATTTAGTGAGTAAAGAAAACCAAATGTCATGTGTCAAGGCTAATTCTAATGCCTCTATTATTAATAAAAAAGGAATAAAATATTTGCTACACACTCTATAGGATAATACAGATTGGCATGAACCACCAAATTATATCAACTGGTCGACAAGGTCAAAGTATCAACAACTGGAATCCGGTGGCTAAAATAGGGCCCAGAAACATATTTATATCTCTTAGTGGCATATACCTCCATTGGTAACAAGAACAATACAATTTGCCAGAATCAAATGCTCTTGACCTATTCGACCCCCTTCCGAATTCTTCTGCTCCTGTACTATTTTCGGTTTACTATACCAGAATTAACATTGGTATTAGTTTAATGCAATGTCTTGGTTAATAAAATGATGACAACTTATACTTTGCTTGTAAATCTCTCAATTTAATGCCTGGATTCAAGTTTTATTATGAAAATATCAGTTTCACTTATACCTTTCATTTTGTTGTAAAAAATATATTCTATTTTTTTCTCAAGGGTCTAGTTGAACTTTACTCGTATTGATATTACATGCTCAATCTGTATACTACTTTTCCGAATTCATTTTCGTCCTTCCGCCCTTGGTTTATGTCAAAGTGCACTTGTTTTTTTAAAACCTAACATATAAATTATTTTTTGATTAGTTTTCACGAGTCATTTTTATTAGTGACAGTTCCTGTCCTCTTTGTTTGTGCTTGTAGACAGCTTGGTAATTACCAGAGCTACTATTAGTCGGCAAGATCTTATTACTAGACATTCATTAACTCGTATATCGAAACTTCTGCAAAGACTCAAACGTTATTCCAGAAATTATTCTTCCTTTCAACTCATCAACGATTACTGTGCCTTATTCCTCAACATCCCTTAACTATTTCAGCTCTCCAACTTCCCTACCTGAAAATATCCTAGATGCAATTTTCCCCTTGTCCGACTCCGATATTCCATGTTTCTATCACGCATTTGCTGATTTCTCTCCTCTCTAACATCTGCTCGGCAACGCCTACAGTCAAGTCCTTCAATCAACTCCTCACCTTCTGCAGCTCATCTGACCCTCTAATTTGCATTACTTTGTATCTATTCTAATCTTGTAACTTTCTTGTTTTTCCTTTTTTTCCGATTTCAACTTGAAAATTTCTTTTACATAATCTAAAGAGCAATTAGTTAATCACAGCGAATGCATCGTCAAAGTCAAAACTTTAAAGCACTTATCGCTTTCAAAGAAGACTGTTATAAAAATGTCTAAATTATGTATTTGTATATTCAGCAATTTTCCACAACTGAAAATCTGCATTTTTATGGCATGCCGAGGATAATAAATGTCAACTCGCACTCATATTTTGTGTCGTATTATCAAATTTTACTTAACTCAAATGCTTTCCTCTTTACTTCGACGGAGAAAAACAACCTTAATTTTCCAGAATAAGATGTTATTGGCTTATCTTCTGTGTATTAAATACAAATGTAGATTTAATATACTATTACAGACAAAAGCATTGTATTTTTATTAGTTTAATAGTGATAAATAATGAATTATTTAAAGCTTTAGATTTAATACATATGATTCTATTTATAAATTAAATTTAACAAATATATGAAGCGCCAACGTGTTTTAAAATATCAATTCAATAGAGATACTTTATTATACATTTAAACAACTAGATTCATTATTAAATAAATAATGATGATTAGTATTTTTTCGAGTTTGTTGATTTTATGAAGAAAGTTTATTAACTCTCCCTTTCTTTAACTGACTTGTTAAATATATTTCAAATAACCACTCAGAATTGAATTATTTAATCTCCCCTTATAGGTAATCAAGAGATCCATTATTTAAGAATAGGATTTACATTCAGTTTTATTGATTTTATCTTTTTTCTATTTAATATTAATATTAAAATAATGAATAGGAACTTTTCATTTAATATCATGTCAAATCAAGATAATTCTTGAAGAAATGAAACAAACATGATCTAATACTATTTTTAAAAAATTTAATATTTCATATTGGAACTGGTAAATATCGTATAAACGATTAAAAACTTACTAGATTAGCGAAATTGTTATAGAGCATGCAAGAGTATGTATTTTTATGAAGGCTTCACTGAATTAAGAGGGAGCAATCAAATCAAATATTGGATATTATCTAATACTGCGTTTAATTAAAATGTTCTATCAGGAATGCGACATAAGCGAGAAGATGAATAGTCTTTAATCAAATAAATGCTAAGGGAACGGGATTTTGAAATTTAATCTTGATTTTATACTGAGGGAACGCTATTTAAACATTTCTCCCAATTATTTTTCAAATCACTTGGTAACTTAGCCATTTTTGGACAAATTGTTTTTTATATTTTCAAATTTGCTTAGAGTGAGTTTAAGCGACGCATTTTACCATTCATACGGTGAAATCGCCGCTGTAGGAAATCGATTACTAATTTTAATCTCTTCTCTCTTGATTACTCGACATTTTGCAGGCATAACCACAGTACAGTACACTCAGCTCTCAAATTCTCTTATTCTTGGTTTCGTTATTGTCTTTCTCCCTCTAACCCTCTCAAATTTTATTCGTTAATCACCTTCGTGTTCACTCCCAACCGTATATTCTTGATCCAGAAATCGTGATTATTACGGTAGTCAGCTTCTACAATTCGGTTACCATGACCGAAGATCCAGCGCAACTGATTGCCCTAAGCTCCCCCTTAATGCCAAATTATTTTAATGCAACTGCAATGACAAGTAGTGCTATTTCGTCTTGAAAGCTTATGGGGTTGCATGGCATACATTTTATCAAGAACGCTGCCGTGAAAACGGAAATTGCTTCAAATGTCAGTTTTCAAACTCAAAAACTTGCCTTCTTACTTTTATGTTTCGAAAACCAATTTATATTTGTCTGACAGCAAAAATACGCAAAGCTTAAAAATTTTAGAGCGGCGCCACTCCCATTATATGGAGTTACATACCTATTTTGAGCTGGGATAAGCAGTTTTGCTATACTCATAATAACTCTATTTATTTGAAATAATCCTTTATCTTTACCTCAGACTGGAAATATTATAAAAAATCGTGACCATCTCCCTAAAGAATAGCCAATGACGAGATCCGAGGAGAGAATATTTACGTTAATTGTATTCAGACAATCACAAAAATGTTGATTCTTGAATGTATTGTAACCATTTCATGCTTCAGTGCACGCCTAAACCAATTATATTTAAAGAGAGAAATAATCTGTTTGCAAACTTTCCTCATGACAAATATATTCTTAAGTTACAATAATAAGTTCAAAAGATATCATTAAATCCCTTAACTAATCTTCTTGTAAGATTAGAATAAAGTGTTGGAGTTAGATAACAACGAACGGTTTGCAGCTAACAAATTACGATAACAATAACAGTTACGAATTCGTAGCTGCTTGAGTAAGAGCTAACAACAATTGTGAAGCAGAACACCAAGAGTTGAGTTGACCAAAGATGTATTCAAGGGAGCCACAATGAGTAACAGAGAGAGGGAGAGAAAGAGGGAGAGCAGCGTGCTGAGGAAGAGAGGAGACGAACAGGACGTGTAGGAGTTCGTACTGATCAGCGTGTGTTGTCTGGAAAAACAAGGATAGCTTTATATGAGTCACTTGGGTAAGGCCGCGCGAGATCATGAGCGCAGATGTGCTTTTATGTGAATCGAGGTGGTCATAGAAAAGAGGGGAAATCGATGGACGCGTTTAGACATGTCAGACAGACGGGGGTTATGCGTCATAGAGAGGTCGCTCCAGCTTCGTGGGCGAAAAAACCGAGGTATTATCGTGGAGAATGCGAAGAAAAGGTAATTCTGGAAAATGCAAGGAGAGTTATCCCTCAAAAAAAGGCAAAGTCAAAAATTCTCAATTACCTAAATTTAGAGCTTTCTAAAATGATAAGCGAATTGCTTCAAATTGTATGAAATTTATGGTCTACTGCAAAAGCTCCAATGCAGGCAATAGTGCATAGATCTATCATTTTCACAGAATTTATTGGAAATCAGATTGCTTAAAACTCATTCAATGTTTTTTTCCTAATAAATAACTGTGAATACCTATGTTTTCAGGTATATATATTTGACTTGTCATATTCTGATGTCTGGACTTGTAATTAAATAAGCTCGTTTTAATTATTAATGACCCTGAGACCAGAAAATAAACACTTTATACAAACCTCAGCTGAGTACTTCACTTCACTTCACATTTTTAATTATTAAATGATCAGGTAGAAAGGCGTTATGAACTAGCAAACGGTAATTACATTCACTGTCTTTTTGAGAAATCCTGAAACTCATACAAATCTAAGGATAAGAAAAAATTTTCACACAAAAGAACGGTTTGTTTTGCGTACGAACGCTTAGTAAAATAGCCCTGATTTTTTTAACCAAAGTGGAAACATAATATAATTATATTTCCTTAATTGGTTGTTTGCTTTCTTAATCATAATAATGTTTGAAAAACAAGGAGAGAAAGCATAAAAATAACCCAGAATTGGACTATCTTTAGTGCGGAAATGTAGTTGCCATTTTCGATAATTGGTGCGTTAAAATGTTAAGCAATCTCTATGGCTTTCTCGATGGAAACTTCAATTCAAGGGTGTCTCATAAGTTTTCTTTTATCGAGATTTCGGAGTCTACTACCCAGACATTATAATGATTTTTAAAACTTTACATTGAACGAGAGAATAGATGAATGCGCTTGGATGATTGTTATGACAAAAACCCCTAGGTAACTGAAAACAACTTGCACATACACTGAGTTCTTAATTAGAGATCGTAATAAACTTTTTAGCACTTCACCCGTACAATGATACACACGTCGATTTTAAGACTCCCAATGGAAGGGTTGACTCTTGTGCTCTTTTCCTTGTTCTTTGTCTCGATTTTCTGTATTGTCCCCTTTTAATAGACATCTTGAAATTTAGTCATTGCTGTTCAGCACATTCTCGTAACCCTGAAGTTGTTGATTGTTGGCGTAGCTGTTACTCCTCCTTCAATCTCAAGCGAATCACTTCTTTTGTATTTTTTTTATCTTTTCCATAGTTTGCCAAGAAAATATTTAGGTAATAGAAGAACACTTATTTGAGCTCCCACAATAGGTAAATATGTTAGGGCGATTAGCTGCTGTATTTGGACGACAATCAATCACTAAACGAACTGAGAACAAATAGTTGGAACACAAGTTGGATCTTAAAATAATGACAATGAATAAACTTTAACAGTCTATGTCAACCTATGTCAACAATCTATTTTGAGATACACAAAATAGTTTGTAAAGACCTCTTTATTTGTCTTTATAGATTACAAAAGTGATCAACTGCAATGAGCTTTAAAAAATTACTCAATTTAAAACATCGACATTTATTTATAACCGATAAAGAAATTGTAGTTTTAACTAAGATCTTCCCCTAAACGTTCATTCCTATAATTTTCGCCAAAACGAATTTTGTGTTCCAAATTTGACCTCTCTTCAGAATTGATCATTTCAATCATCCTCTAGTTGATCAATATGCAGCGGTCATCAAGTTAATTAGCATTCTTCTTTAGAGCAACAAATGGTTTATTGAGAAATAACAAATTGCATTTGCGTTAGAACTAATACAGACAGAGTTAACAAACAAAAAAAGTGTTTTACTATTTCAAAGAACCAAACGGTCAATTTCTAAGTGTTTTACATCAGAATATTCACCTCCGGCAGCTCTGTTTGGTTCTGAGGCTTGCAAGGAGATCATTTTACTCTCAAATAATGTTAGCACATCGACCCAGATATTCCTTTGACTAATATTTGTCGCCTCCTTTGCGTTCAGGTCTGCTTGTTGTTCTTTTAGGTTTTCTATTTGAGCCTCTACCTCAGATATCCTTCTTTGATAATCCTCCCTAAAAACAAGTAACTATTTGTCAAACGCTCCTAAAGAACCAAAGTTTAACCGAAAAGAGTATTTAAAAAAAAGCATTATTCCCAATATCGATTCTGTAAAACAACAGAAATTAATGATATAAACTTCGCTTTTAGCATTTTGAAAGAAATACTACCATGTCTTTTGATAGAAATTGCAAGTACTGGACTCAGTTGCACTCGTCTTGAGGACAATCTAGCGAGTCCTACCATAAAGAAAACTTCATGGTACCAGTGTGCTGAAAGAAGAGGAAAGTGAGTACAGATAGCATGACATGAGTTTATTTGAAATAAAAAGAAAACCACTTCTGAGCTCTTATTGAATGCACACAAACATGCGGTCAGAACAATTGAAATTTAAAGGGAAAGAATATGATTAACTAATCTGTACTCATTAAATAAACGTGAACAGCATGATGAACCCCACCTTTACAAGTGTTTTAATTATTATAATGTTTCTAGCATATATATATATATATGCAGACTTTGCTCCTTTCCAGACAATAGTAATAGTAATGATGAATGAAGCGTATTTGTGAAAAGTCGAACAAGATAATGATCACAGTGGTAGGAAGCCTAATTACGTAATCTTGACACACTCGAAAGAAACTCACAAGTTCCGCCTCTGGTGTTATTGAATTATCGGTCATTGGATTTCTACGCTCACATATGGATATGTAGCACCAACAATGAAGAACTCATCACTGCAATTATTGGCTAACCAGGTAGCCAATCATTTATCACATATTACATATTCAATTTCAAATATGCAAATTCATTTCGTAAAAACAGAGTCGTTATGTTGAGCCAGAGGTTTTCCAGTGCAGCTCTGACATTGATCTCAAATTTAGCCATTCTTCTGGATACCAGTACTGGTTAAAGCAAGAACAAAACTGAACTTGGATCTCAGCTACCATCCTCTATTTACAGGAAAAAATATACAGAAAATATAGGAGTGCGATCTAGGTTTGCACACACACATATATATATATAATCCTCATTGATTTTCATCCTTAATAACCAAACAAATTATCCCCCTAGAAAATTTACCTACGATTCTTCTTTTTATAAACTCTATTCATTAAAACTGTAGATGGTCACCAGATTGTTGAGGGTCATCAGTTTGTAGCAGTAGATTGCCAACAGCAAATGAAAAAAAGAACACCAAGGATTGCGTTGACCAGGTTGTACTGAACAAAGCTCAGTACAGAGTCTCAAAGGAAAATAGAGAATTGGAGGAGAAGGATTGAGCAACGAGAGATGCGTTTGACGAGCTAGGGCCCCTGTGTGCCCTATGTATGTGTGTCTAATGGAAGGCTATTTATAATCGACACTTTGGGTGAGGACACGCATAAGGATATAA
>CAADRB010000025.1:1057731-1120223 GCA_900708905.1 Hymenolepis diminuta | reverse complement strand
AAAACTTCTGTAAAGAATGTTTGCGTAATTCTATGCTGAAAAAAGCAAAAATTTTTGGTGTACGATCTAGGAGATCGCTAATAAAATTTGAACAAATCAACCAATGTTTTAATTTTCCAAAAATAGAAATAACTGGAATATTTTCTGTCGTTTTTTCCATTACATGGTTCAGAATCTTTTAACAACACTAAAATAACACTAAATTTTCTTATAAAAGCATAATAACTTTTGCCAATATTTTGTTAAAATAAAAAGTATAAAAGTATAATATGGCAAAGCACTCATTCAGAATCAATCTTATTAAGGCCAATCTATCACAAGACAAATGAGAAATCAAAATGAAAATTGCTTTTGACATGTGAATACATAAAGTAAAATAACTCGGGTACGTAAGACATCTGAGAACACTTTTAGAAAAATAGAAAAAGAAACTGATAATGGTTGAAAATTACAATTGCTTGTAATAAAACAGATGAAAATAATATTAATTTAGGTTTTACACTATATATCCTCCTCCGGCTTCTATCGTCCATTCAATTCGAGTCCGACAGCAATTGACTGCAAGCTTTCATCAAATGCTGTTTATTCATGTCCTCCATTTCTAGGGCTATTACTTCTATCAGAGAGGATTTGGTGTTTTGGGGATGTTTATTAACTTCCTTTTCAGCTATGGCCCACTTCACACATGATAATCCAAAGGACAAAGGTCTGGTGAGTTAGGTGGAGACCATAGGTTTGATTTAACATGATGATGATGAAAATTCTCGGCCATCCATCCGATATTGGGTTCTGAGAGCTGTATGGGGTGGAGGCGAATCTTGTTGGAAGACATAGAGGAGCCTTCCTCCACTGGCTACGCTGTCTATCCAAGGTGGCTTAATAACAATTGTTTAAAGAGTCTTCACATAGGCATCTGCATTGACTCTAAGGTCCTGTTTAAAAAACTGAGGAGTCATGGCGTGCCTCTCCCTCACTGTTAACAACACCGAGAACTATCACCGTTGCTGGAAACTTCGTGCACATGCATAACAGTTGAAGCTTCAGTGGAGTCTGCCCACACATAGCCACCCATCATTTCTTCAATTGACACTTTGATTCGGGTGGAAGATTTTGTCAGTGAAAAACCAATACGCCCTCTTCTTCTGGATGCTTCAATTTGTATAAGAGGGGTTTTGCATGCATTAAATGATTCTCTTGAATTATTTTTGTCCACGTTAACTGACCTTGCCTAACAAAGTATGAGATTTGTATCCGAGGTCTCAATGAATAACATTTCTTACAGTGCTTTCATATACTTGAAGCTTTTTGGCAAGATGTCGCGCATTGACTTCTCAGGATTTTCATCGATATGCCATGTATTTTTCTCATAAACACAGGTGTTTTTTAATTCTTTCCCATTGTTTCCTCGTACTATATTTCGGCTCAATTCTCTAAGTAAATTTTTTTGGTAATTAGAATAAAACTCTTATATTATGTAGTGAAGGGTAAAATAGACTTTGATCAGACGCAAGTTACAAAGCTCTGTCACTATAGGTCTGCTATATTAAGTTTGAAAGCCGCTGAATAGCGTTTAATACCAATTTGCCTTTAAATCTTTGGAAAAAATTACTTGAAGTTGAAAGACAAACCATCCTGACGATAAAAAGTAATTAATAAATACTGGGCGTTATAGAAAAGCATTCGCTGTAATTCAAGAGACAAATCATGAAAGTTGAATTTTTGAACGTACGTTTCCCATTCAGTGAATATACTACAACCTTTATCGGAAAATCAAATGAAGTCAGACTCGTCGCTGTTAACATATTTTTGATTCCTTCACCTTCATTATTTCCTAGACTTTCTTGTAACCAATTTCCGTAATTAAAGGTTGTATATTTTTGAATTATCGAGATGAATAATAAAAAATAATAGAGCTTTAATATTTCCTCCATTTCAATATACCAATGTGATTTTAAATGCAAAATATACTTTTAAAAAATTAAGTGATTGATACATACATTTATATCAAACGAAAAACAGAAAGCAATTCTCAGCTCTGCTTCCGATTATTTTTCCTACCTTCTTGCAGCTCAAAATAGCGCGATCAGATCGAAATGTGTGAACAGTTGACAAGAGGGAGCAATATTGCTGTGAGAGAATTTTGTTTTGATAAAGGTGGGTCTGACAAGCGTATAACGACCGTCAATGGGAGATTAACACTTCACTCACCACTCAAACATATATTTATCCCCGATGGAAGTCAACTGCTAAAACATTCCATGATTTCATTTCAAATTAAACGTTTATTAAAGTTACAGAGTGTAAGTATATGACTATTAATGTAAGCAAATTTTTATAACTTTAAAGCGTAGGCGGTTAGGAGGAAATCGCAAAGTTAAGGAAAAATCGTAGCAACTGTCTTTAAAACTCATTCATAAAAAATTCATTTCTTTAGTTTTAAACAAGATAGCGAAATTAAGGAAATTTAAATCATTGTATTTCAATTTTGATTTTCAGAATCCTTTTTGGTATTTTGATTAATCAGAGAAATCATACAAAATAAGCCAATTACTCGTTTTTAAATGTTTAAATAAAAAGTATACATTTTGTGTGAGAGCGAGTGTTAATATTTTAATCCATAACTCCTTAAATTATTTTTTTACTATTATATGAAGCATTTGCTCTAACTAGTTCCCTCAAATTTTTACTGCTCGCAAATTAAATATATTAGAATAAAACCCATTTAAATCTATCAGACTCTTGTCTGTAAACCAAGAAGGAGACACTGCTGTGACAGAATTTTCTATTACAAAAGAAGAGAGAAAAAGGTATCAATTGTTCAATTCGTGCTCTGAAAAGTATGATTCTGTGGAGGACCGCAATTCAAAATACACTATGTGATCAAATGGTTAACATGATCTTGAGAAAAATATTTAATACTCTTAATTTAGATTAAATTATATTAATCCATTATAATTACTCAGACATAATACAGTTTGCATGATAATCGATATGTGTAGTCACAAATTCAATCGAAAATAAATTACTGCGGCAACAGAAAATTATTGCAACTCTCGGATTAATTAGTGAGTGGTTCTTTTTTTTCCTTCTTTAAAAATAAAATTTTTAGACCTTTTAAGAACGGAAAAATGGTGTCAGTGTTATTTGCTTTCTTTTTTCATGAATCAAGAGCATCAAACTTAATTGGGTTTAATTTTCAAAAGTCGAAATTCATCAACTCGAGTGTAAACTGATATAGCATTTCCTTCAGATCTTAAATCAAATTCTTAAATAAGAGAATCAGATTTTATTATGGTGTATAATACTTTAAAAATACTCAAAAGTTGTAAAAATTATGCATTTAGAATTTTTTCTGCTTCCAAACGAAAAAGTGTGAATTTCATAATATTATTAATTTATATTAATAATTTTAAAAGTTAGTCTTTGTTGCCTATCACAGTTCTTACACATACATGTCTTTGAACTTGGAAGTTATTGACCTTTGCATTACTAAACTTCGCTCAACATATCCTCAGTTAGACTAAAACTAACAATTAAGTCCGTCATGCACTTCTCCTTGACATAAATTTTTACTGAGCTTTAGATTTAAGTAGTTTCTTGATATCAATTTAAATGAATAATTGAAAATGAGAAATTTTTTGCAGCGAATTTTCTACATCGTATTCTTTTCATTTACTTGAAAGTCAATTCTTCATTGAGTTCTTTTGATTGCAAAAACGCGTACCATGTTGACGTTAACGTCTGTCATGCTTACCTGTCACATTCCGACTTGTCATTGCCTACCTATATGATTAACAAAAACACAAATTCAACGATAACTAGGTCTGTTAAATCTCAATCTCCATTTCGCTCTCATAGTTTACAGTTGATTAATATCCACAGGGTCTCAATGAAATCTTGAACCTTGGATTGGACGATCTAGTTCTTATCTTGTAGCCAACGTACTCTTAGAATTGCTTTAAGAGGATTTATACTAGGATATGGTAATCGGATATTCCTACAAAAAATACATACCTCATCTTGATCTCTAGCCTTCAATCACCGAACGTAAACTGCGAATCTCATATCATAGAAAAAATGCTGTTTTTCCATCAAATGTTATTTACATCAAGGCTCAAGGTAGTTTAAGGAATGTCAACATGTTCATTTAAATTGAGTCTCATTACCAAGTGGGATCTAATAAATATTACTAAATATACTAAATAATAACCAATGTGAGTGAGTTATTATAATTTTAAAATCACCTTTTTTTCTATTTCAAGTTTTATTAACATATTGTCTTTTCCATTAGACTTATTTGATAACGGAAATCACGTATTAAAAACGTGTATTAATAATTTGAACAGATTTTTAAAAATTGTAACTTCTATCAGTCTATTCAAAATTATTTCACTCTCGTCATCCAGATGCGCCTTTCATGAAGAAATTCATCTGTTTGATCATTACCAAGGTTTATTGTCCTGTATATTTTAATTACTCAGTTTATATTGCATAAAATTAAACCTGCATTCTAACATTTAAACGCAAACAGAAGTGAGGAAATAAGGATAATAAATTCTAAATTCAGTACATTTTGCTAACTCTTATAGAGAAATTAATCTATAAGGAAGCAAGAATGCTAACCTGTGGCCTAAGCAAGAAAAGAAATTGCTTGCTCAGTCGGTACTTTTGATCTTGGAATATAATCCTATTTGCTCCAAGGCATAAATAATAACCTCGCCATAATACCGAAGAAATCCCTCTTTCTACTTTGACTTTTCATGAGTAAAGGCAAAGCATAATCTACTTAGTATAAAGTTTACCAGTTTTATGGAGGTTTGAACGTGTATTAGTTTGAACTAGATATGTGCTAATGGGTGATTTCAAATGATTGAAATATACTGCTTTCACAATTATATAATACTTCAGGTACTTATTTATGATTCTATGATTAAGAAAAAGATTGTTAAAAGGACAAAAATGGATTCATTAGATAGAAGATATAAATTTAAAATAAAATATATTAAAATATTCTGAATCACTTTTGCAAGGTGGTGCAGCCTCACAGTTCTATTGCTCTTTCCTTATTTTAACGACTTTCGAAGAGAAGAAAGAAATTTAGAATAAGACTCAAAATAAAATCTGTCAGTCTGATCAACAATCAATAATGGAAGAATGCCAAAAGGGTCAGAATAAAAACCCAACTAAGAACGGTGGTTTTAGAACTGAGACTAATCTGCATGGAGTTAGACGGAGTATTTTATTCACACTCAACCATCCTTAAATCTAGTCGGTGGAGTACGCGCACTGAAGTGAATAAACCAATTAATAGTTACGTTTAGTAATAAATTTATATAATAATTAAATTAATTGACTGCCTTACACCAAATACACTGATTGGTTTTGAATGTTAAAGGCAGAAAAGTAAAAGAAAAAGACAAATCATCACCGATATTTAGGCGCTTCAACTTTCATTTTTTGTTCAATCCTTGCAAGTGTATGATATTAAAGGAATATAAATTTGAACTTTGAAATATCCACCCTAAACTATTTATTAATAATTAAGAAGTTAACTAGGGCTGAAAGTATTAAATTTGGTAGCAATAATTTATTAACTTGGAGATGAAGAATTGATTGCGTTATGAAGTTCCGTTTAGAAAAAGCAGCAGGAATAACTTGAGATCAATAATAATGACTAATACATGAATTAAATGGCAAAAGTAATTATGAGAATGAAAATTTAATTTTTCATTATTTAAGAAAATGCACCAATAAATGTTCTTGTTCAAGAACAAAATCTGAAATGCTTTTAGAAGTAGGAATATATAAATTTCAAAAATCCAAGTAAATATTTTATTCAAAGGTCTGGTGCCAAATCTCATTTTATGAAAAACGTACTTTAATTTACTACGCAGATTTTACGGTCAAGAAAATAAAGTATGAACCTATTCATATCTCGCCAACACTTACCTTAAACTAACTATAAATAATTATTAATATTTATTATTGAAAAATTCGAATATGATTTCAAGTTTAGAAGAAATGGGATAGCATAACTTTTTCCACAATTAAATTAGAAGATCGGTTTAATGTTGACATCTGAATATTATCAATTAATGTCAACATTACGATCTAGTTGTTATTTATGGTTTCTCGAAGGTAAGAAAATTTTGCTCTTTCCTGACGAACTTTTCGCTGATTTTTAGTCCATTTTCTCTGATGCATAATTCATAAATATTAATTTAAACTTCATTAAAACGGTTAAAGGTAGAAATCCAGAGCTCCATTAAATTGAATTTTCTACTGTTCATCTAAATCCATAATACTTTGAATTTTTTTGAACTTAATGTCATTTTCATTAAAATAATTTATATCAGTCGGGTCAAAAATATGATTCCCCTTTAAAAAATTTCTAATATGATTTTTTGTATTTAGAGAAAAAGTTTCGAAAGCAATTGACCAGATATTCAAAGTACTAGATGGATCAAAAAATCTGAACGCTAGAACAATAAACTCACTCATAAAAACAGGGGACGAATTCTGAAATTGGATCACTGGAACAATAAAGCACGAGTTGGTGGGATGTACTTGAGAAGTGAAGATTGTATGACTAGAATATGAATATTAAACCAGGTAAAAAGTACCGATATCCTGACTTTGTTTCCTACTTCGACTTCATTCCCAACCTTAAACTATATTCGACCCTTCTACTGTTCCTACATATCTATTTATTTTCAATAATGAGATATTTTAAAATCTGTATACTTTGCCATAGGTGATAATGCCCAATTAAAGCTGACTTTAACAGCCAGGAAAAGAAACCAGAAAACTATTGGTTTGTTAACTTGTGGCATTTGAAACTAGAAGGAACGAGGATACTGAATTAAGTAGGTATGGGTGTCAAAAAATTACTTTTAATTTTCAACTGACCAGTTATAACTGAACCATTAACGTGTCCGAGAAAAATGTTTAAACATACTGTTTATTTGATATATATTTGTAGGAACAAATATAAAGATAGATTAGATGTTGTTGTTTTTAATATACTCACTCATTGTCAACATTACGATACATTTGACATTCTTGAACACGTAAGATGAGAAAAGGCTTTTTCTCACATTTCTGCCAGATCCTTTCATTAATGTCTAGCTTAATTTTTCTCGTTTATATCTTGATACTTCATATAAAGAATCTGTTAAAACGGCTTGAAATTAAAACAAAAATTTTCTCTCTCCATATTTGCTCAACTGTTATTAAAAACGTGAGTTTGACATTTTGTTTTCATTGGGATCATCCTAAAATCTTTTCATGCAATTCAAACCTTCACAAAAATTTGTGATAATTTTATTTATTATCTATTTCATTGATTATTGTGATTTTTTTATCGATTTATTCAATTTATTGTCTTATTCACACCACAGTACATATAACTCATCCCCAAGTGCTCAAGCAGTCAGTAATATCCTCTGTTATTTAACCCAACTTCTGAACTGCTGTTTGTTATGAAATCAGCTTGACCTTTTTATCAATAATACAAGATGTTTACTCACAAGAATGCCAAAAGGTAAAAGCTGAGGTTGACAGATTCTGTCTGTGACACTTTGCCTTCTTGTTGGATAATTTTGTTATTAAAAAGGTAGTTTTATCTGAACTATATGAGTTAGCTTTAAGTTGAGATTTCCCAAACTGCCCATACTAACGCATGCAAGCTCAGGTTACGGTCGGAATAGCGTAAGTTTTAATGATTTTCTTCTTTTCAGCATTAGATATTAAAACATTTTATGTTTTTGATAGTTATGATTTGTTGTTTGGGTTTCGTTAAAACAGTAGACTTTGTAATCATTGGGGAGAGGGGGGGGTAATCTTTGGTGATTGAATACAAATTTTAATGAAATTACCATATTAATATCGCCAACATTATTACTATGCTTTTTATGTGTTTAAGTATTCTGAACACTGCTTTGGCGGTGGGGTAGCAGACATAAGGTTAAATAGGATTTTTTTCACTTTTCATTTACATTGATGTATTGAGAATATTTGGGGTCAACAGTTTCTTTAACTTTATTTTATGATAGTTACCTTAGTTTAAGTTCCTCTATTATTATTGTTTGGTGATATATATTCACCTATTTAAGTAGCTGTTTGATACGAAAATCTATACCAGCTACTTTACACGTTTTTTCGTTATTTTTAGTAAGAATGTCAGTTTTGAGCTTACTAGTTGATTACTAGAAGCTATGCGTTCGCCAACCTTTGTTAGCTCGAGAGTACACTCGTTTGCATTAGTGACTTTGGGCGTTTGATCTGCTATGCGATCTTTTATTATACTTTAATAATTTTTGCTATTTTAGTACTTTTTTGTACTAGGGTTATGTTTTTTATTTATAATCTTAAAAGTAATTGTTGTACTATCAACTTGAAATCAAATTTCTCCTTATGCATTTTATTAAATATTCAGTAACTTTATGATAACCTTATTCCAATAGACTAGACATGGCATCTCTATGTGCGTGTTACTTACCACTTGGCGATGTGATGAGGGAACAGGAGGATCTTTAGTTGGAAATTTTGTGCATAATTCTCAGTTATATGAGAACCGGGGTATATTATCTTGACTTCCATGGGTTTTGGAATATTCGGAGCATCATGTGTTTGTGTTTCTTTTAAAAAGCAATCGTTATTACCCAATTCTGCGGATGTTCAAAAACCAGATTTTATATCATTGTTCTTAGCCGGGTGTTTAAATCATATTATCAATTTTTATTTTACGTACAATAGTTATTAAATTAAAGTCAGCCGTAGTAATAGAGGTACTATGATTTTACGAGAGATATAGTGGCTTAATTTTGATGATTATTATTTACTTTATTTCATTTGCATCAGATGAATCGGTTATTTTAAAATGTACACCTAGAATAAATTCATTGCTGTTTCAATTATTATTTCGTGCAACCTCGATTTTTTATTTCATTTATTAATTTGTCTGAATAGAAGTCAGGCAGTTTATAAAGCACTTTAGGCACGGCAATTCGTGTCCTTATTTTGAATGACATCCCGTGCTTCTTCTCTTTAGGCAACCAATAGAGGCTACGCCTTCCAGTAATTAATTAATTAGAATAATAATAGCATAAATTAGACTAATTTAATAATATAAAGGTCATCTTGCTAGGCCATCAGGTAGTATATGCCTTAGAGCATGGCATGACTATTATTTAAACCGTTCGACTCAATACGATTAACACAAAAGGGTTAATTATGCATGTATGATTTTTTTCTACTTTAAAAAGCAAGTAAATGCTAGCTAACATTAAGAATATACCAATAATCATCCCCTTTAACATCTAGCTATAATGAATAGCTAATGAGAAAAGTGCAAATATGCCGATGTGGAACGACCAACCAATTGAATGTATCGATAAATCGAGCTTTCAGTTGAAAACCACCGATCATGCTGCCAATTCTTGGCCTCCTGATGCTATTAACTATCACTTTTTGTGGCAAATGGACAACTTAATGACTTCTAATTTTGCACAAATTGACATCATTTCAATATGATGAATCAATTCTTTACCGTATTGCTTGGAATCATTTGTTGTTTTTTGTTACTTTAATTGTTTAATTACAAATTTAAATGTCTTTTCCCTTTTGTTATGGTAAATATTTATGATACAAAAAGTACAACCATAGTTGTTGATCCTAAATCAATTTTCTGATCTTTAATCGGCCATAAAATCTCGGCATATCAATTAAACATAAATGGCATATAATTCCTAATTCACTGAAGTAGTAAAACTTGCTTATTAAAGAAAGCGTTAATAATACTTGAAATAGATTGGGATGTGTGAATAAGAATGAATGGAAAATATGAATAGGTCATTCAACTTGTGGACGTAAATGTTTGGACTTGGTCACACTATTTGCTTATTGGTTCAATGAGTAGTCAGTAGGTTTGCGTGTTCCGGATACTGCAGGTTTTATATCTTAGGTGCTCCAAGTAAGTGGCTTACCCAGTAGCAGAGAGGGCAGGAAATTACTTTTTCTTATCGTTCTCTGCTATGGCGAACAACTACACAACTTTTCCGAGTCATGTCTATTGGAATTTTGGGGAGCGTGAGCAACGAAGTGCATTTTATAAATCGTATTAGCACTAGTATATGTGAAGAAGGAAAGAAAAAATCACACAAGACACGATTGAAGAATCTAGCTATCACTACGTCCCAACAGTTGAAACCGTTCGCTGTTTACGCAAAAAAATAGAATTCTGTTTTAACTAGTCTGTGCAGTTAAGCTATAAGTTGACTCAAAAGCACATACAACCGTAGACATATATTTTATAAGGATGGTCAGAATTCGATAGGGTAGTTTACTGAAAGGGATGCCTTGTGACGGACAGGTGGAAAACTTACATTTGCCACTTGGACTCCAAACTAGTTTAGTTGATCATTCCAAAAAATGAAATAGTGTACTTTCCAGCATTCGATTTACGAAAAGGAGAATATTCAAAAAAATTCTTAATATCCTCACTGCCCAAAATTAACCGGCGTAACTAGAATGCGTTTTGATTTATAGATATCAGATCTTGAAGGTATGTGCAAAAAGGATTTACCATCGTTACAATAAAAGTGATGTAACTCTCTCTTTTAAGCAACTAGATTAGACTAACAACAAACTTAAAATTAAAAATGTTTACCTTAATTAAATTAAGTGTATTTTATGGAAGGTTCACGCAATGAAAGTGTTAGATGGATCGATCTTTTAATAGTACTAGAATTCTAAAACATAAAAATATGCTAAAAGCCCATAAGGAAACTTCTTTAGTAGGAGTGCTTAAATTTATCTCGACTTGGATACTTTTTATGATACATTCGTTCCTATTTGGAATGAAAAAGCTAAACGAAGAGTAAATTGAAGGAGAATTTTTAATTACATGTTATCTCGTATGTGCTGAGTCCTCATTAATAATATAGGGAGTAATGTTTGAAAACTCGTTTTTGAAGATAATATTGGAATTCGATTATCTAGCAATCAATCAATATGCAGATGACAAACATGATAAGTTGGCAAAAATATAAAGTTGGACAACTCGGAATTTTTATAACATTTGGCAAAAAATAATTTATTGACCATGACGACTTAGTTTATTGTATGCGTTGGAAATAAGGCCTCAGAAATAGTTTAATCAAGAAAAATAAAAAATAAGTCTTACATTTCTTTCTGCAAGTTGTAAAATTTTTGATAAATAGGTGATTTCATGCGTACAGAAAAGGAATAAGGTATAATCAGCTAACAAAGCATTGCGTATATTAAAATGCCATTAACTAAGTAAAAAATAAACTCAATTACTGTAAATTCTGCTACTCCATTTACTAGCCAGACATATCCCGGGCGTCGAACCCGTAATCTCCAATGCTGAGCAACCGGTAAAATTTTAAAGTTACTCAAAAAAGCCTTTAAATCAATAATGTTAAGCTATTTTAAATATCTATTCAAATCTTATCATTTGAATACGGCAAATTCTTAAAATATCAGTGTGTGAAGCTGCATATTTTCATTTCTGTGTGGTAGAAGACTTTGAGTTTCTAATGGTCAACCAGAGACATTTTTACCATGTCCTCAATCATATGCTTATTTAATAAAGTACAGGGTGTTAGGAACGAAATTTTCTATTAAAACAGAAAATTAAAAAAAATATTCAATAGACTTTGTGGGTTTAATAAAAAAGCGTCAAGGAGCTGAACAAAATTCCTCATAATTTTAAAGGAATTAGATTAAAATACTCCAAGAAATACCTCATGAAATTACCTGAATTATCCTAGAAATAGGTGATTTATTAAGGATAACGAAAAAATTCAAGTAATCACTAAATTCAAAAATTCGATCTAAAAAAGTTAAAACTTGCGTATATATTAATCAGAGAAAGGAAGTGAATGATTCTAACGTAGTGGTTTATTAAAAGAACTCATTTGAATAATAAACGAACTGCGGGCTGTGAAATACATAAAAATCGGCAATCTTTCTGTTAATATAGGTAATTAGCAAGAGGTACATTTAAAATATATGAAAATGTCAAATACATGGATTTAGCTGATTTAAAAAATACTCCAACTTTATAACAATTTGGGCGAATTATTTTTCTCTTACTTCAAAATAGGATAAAATTGTTGTTAGAGTTCGTTCGGAAAAAATATATAAATAATTTAATATTTTGTTCAAATTCAATCGCAGTTATGAACTTCTCCTTACAATTTCGATCAAACAAGCTTAATTTCTCATGAACATACCGGTAACTGTGACGTTTAACTGTAATACTTGTAACATCGCCTCCATCCGTTGGACCACTTTTACACGTCGATGTAATATAGCCGCGCATTTCCTCTTGCAAGCGAGATTCTTGAACTTTAAGATTGTCGAGAGCAGCGTTCAGAGTGTTATATCGTGATTCATCTTTCCGAATTTCTTCTTGCAGATTACACACTTCTTGTTCCAGTCGTAATGTCTGAGCATCCCGACTTGCAATGAATACGTCGTATTGAGTTTTCTTCTCAGCATGAACTTTAGTGAGCTCCTAAGAGAAATAAGAAAGTGATTTTAAATTTAAAGTAAAATACTCTTAGAAAGAACACTTATATCAAACAATTATAACTCTGATTTGTAATTTTAATCAGTGTCACTAAATCTGATTTCAAAAAATGGGTCATTTTACTGTAAATGTAATTGAGAGGACGCAGGCTGACGCGGCTCTCAAAATGAGAAAATCCCATAAATGGTCTCCAAAGCCCAGTTGTCTTATCACCGTGCGGGCACACGCCACCAATGACAGGTAGTTGCGACGATATCCATCATCGGTCCGACTGCGTTTTGACTAATTCAAATTTTTCGAATAATTAATGAAACATTTTGAAGGAATTGCATTTCCATCTTGTTTTTCTATGGGTTTGAGTCAACTACGGCCTAGCTATATCTATCGGACAATTATATTATACTGGCAGAAGCAAAAAACTTCTAAATATTATAAAAGAACCGAAATAGTCTTACTTTACAAACTTCATTTACTTTAAATGACCAATATTTGGATGCTTCAAAATCCTTGTGACTGTATTTTGCATTTTTTTTCAAATCAAAATAAATTTTTGGGGAAGATAATTGAATTAATTTCAATTAAATCTAGTTGAAGAAATCTAAACAAATTTCCAATTTTTGTCATCTATCCATCGTCAAACTTTAAATATTAATTTTTACTTTTGCTTGTTTGATTAATTACATGGGTAATCATATTGAATCCCACCTAAACAAACTACTATATTACCATGAAAAACAATTATTCCACTTCCTAGACAGATAGGAGATAAATTCAAATTTATTTTTTAACATTTATGTAAGATAAGCTACGTAGCTAACATAATAATTTGCTTATTTGATATCAAACTTATCTACAGCGTTAGCTCAAATGTGAAAAAAGTATTTGAGTTTAAAATTATCAGATATGTCAAATTTTAGTGCCCTTTGTTTTGGAATGCCGTAAACCCACTCATTTTTTGTTCTTTCCTAAATATTTCTAATAAAATTTACTATTTTCATCATGAATTAGCCATGATAATCCAAACAAAAATCATCACAACAACTCGGTTGTTTAAGAAAATAATAGAGATGCTAATATAGCATTATTACGAAATAATGTTCAATATTGATAGATTACTCTGGTGTAATCCAATCTTTCTTGAAACCTGATCCTCCAATAAAACCTTAAATCTACTTATAAAGGTATGGTATGACGAAAAATCCATTTGTATGCATTGTATCTTTATGGTTAATAAAATTACCGTTGAGCATATTTGTAACTTGAGTGAATATCTGCGAATTTTGCTGTATCTATAATAACTTTGCAGATCTTTCCTACCTGCTTTATCTGATCATAACAATATTAAAATAAATAAAATCACGCAATGCAATATCCTTTGGCTTTCTCTGCCGTTGAAAGAAAAAAACCGAACGAAAGTGGTAAGATCAGTCATCCCAGTAAACCAACAGGTCAATATGAACTAGACGTCATGGACAAGTAATGGTTCAGTAATCCAAGGGACGAACCATGAAAGTTGAATTTTAAACCCTGAAAATGGGAACTTACGAATAAATAAATACTGGTCAATTTGAATCCCAGAATCAAATGCATATAGTGAAAAATTGGGCTTGTAGTATACCAAAATAATGGAATAATGACATCTTGAAGACTAAAGATTATATGTGAATGCCCATTCAGTCAGCTTAATTGATTTGAACTTATGGAAGCAGATGCTAATAAATGAAGATGCAGACTCGATTGCATATGAATCAACAAGAAATTATTTTAAATACGTAAAATCGGTTCATTAAACAATCGATACACACTCGTGCTTAATGCATACCAATAAGATTCATTTCACCAAAATAATCATACTAGAAGAAAAATACAATATTACTCGAATATTTTCTACAAATTATGGAAATCTTTTACGACAATCAATAAAAGTAATATTTATCTTCTCCTGGCTTATGTTTGCAATATATCACAGAACAAGAGCTGAGCTAACAATCAATGACCACAGGTTCCAGATCAAGAATGCATAGTTGACAGTAAATAAAAATGTATTAAACGGCAATGATTAAAATTCGAGAGAGTTGGAAAAAGGAAAGAACGAAAACGAAAAATTGCAAGAACCGAGCTAATGCATCCACTATTTTAAAAGTGACGTGTGTGAGATTACGCCGGCGAAATCCCTGAGACACTGCGAGGGGTGAGTAAATATCGATCATTGATGTTCTTCAACGGCGATTTTGACATGTGGAGGAGGTTAAATGCAGCAATCGCCATTTGTTTGAGCGTGTTTGCTCCTGTCGATAATTGGAGTTATTGTTTTCATTTTCAGTACTAACGTTATATTTTCTATTTTTTTAAGATTTGCACTTCATTTATTCTACTTAAACATTCTCAACAAAATGATTGTTTAGAGAAGAAGGGCTCTTCTTATCGCGTAAAAGAAAGAATTTCGATTGAGAAATAGAATTTATTAAACTTGCTAGAATAAAAATAAGGGTGGCTTAAAGGTTTGTGTTATCGGTAAATGAGTAAAATCGCCGCTCTTTTTGCCACTCTTCCTACTAGGCATTAGAATACAACCCTCTTTTCTTAAGTATGTCTGAAGGTTCAAAGGCCAGTTTGGGGAAAGTGTTCGATTGCAAGTTATCAAAATTATTCCATACGGTATATTTTATTCTATCATTTATTTCTATGTTCTATACTTCATGTCATTCAATATAAAGATTAAATTTTTTGTTCATAATATATTTGGTATCCAAAATGTGCACGAAAGATTTATTAGATAGACTCATGCGATTTCTGGCTTGATATAATGTGCTGATAATACCGGCAAAACTGTGTGCATCTATGCTGGAAAAGATTAGATATAGAATGCCTGCCTGTAGAAAACAATAGGATTCCAAACTCTTTCACATATCACTGATTAATCCAAATGAGACAGCGATAGAAACTGTTATTCACAGCACCTCTAGAGCCAAACACCAACTTGCTAGACCTTGCTCTATTTCAAAACATCCACAATTATCTGTTAAAATAAAATCTGGGCTTATGAAGATCTTCGTGGAGAAAATGCTCTATTACAGCCTTTATACAGTAGTACTCTGTGTATCTGATAGCACAAAACTTAAATCTCTCCCTAATAACGCGAGAAGACTGATCATAGGATTACGCTCTCACAAAGCTATAAAAAGCTGGCTCGGCGGATTCCTCAGGGAAATCTCGTAATCAAATTTCAACGAAGACCGATGCTATAAAAATTCTTTCCAGTTCTATAATCGTAAAGCTTCTTTCTTAAATAACAAGTTCCGAGGAGGACGAAAAAGAGAGTCTACATAAGGAAATGGCTAAGGCAAATCCATCAGAACGTAGAGGAAATCTTTGGTTTGACCGGACCCTCATGGTTAAAACAGCCAACAATGTCAATTCCTGTCTCTAATAGCATAATCAATCATCTTAAGGAAATTCGATAAAAAACAATGAAGTGTATGTGAATTTTAATAGAAAGGAATTCAATATTCTTTTTGACTAACCTGTGCCTTCTCGCGAAGGGATCGGAGTTCTTTGATGAGTGGAGCTAACTTATCTCGACTCAAGCTAATTTGCTGATGGAGTCTTTCCACTAGCCAAGACATTTTCTTTAAAGCACCACCACTGTGTTCGTCCGATTTTGCACCACCTTCAGATTCCTGAAAAGGGGTAAAACTTCGAAATTAAAATCGATATACTAGGCATAATGTCAATTCGTGC
This sequence comes from Hymenolepis diminuta, assembly GCA_900708905.1. Lineage (NCBI taxonomy): Eukaryota > Metazoa > Platyhelminthes > Cestoda > Cyclophyllidea > Hymenolepididae > Hymenolepis > Hymenolepis diminuta. The sequence continues at coordinate 1,103,923 of CAADRB010000025.1, read as the reverse complement.
TTTTGAAAGTGACTTTTTATTTTGAAGAGATTATTTAATTATAATACATTTGGATACTTAATTAAATATAATAACGGTCAAATCTTTGATAAAGATGAAAGTTTTATCAAAACTCGTAAAGAAATAGTAAATGATAATCTCATAAGTATTGAATTATTCATACTTTTTAACTCACTGTAGTAATGTCAGAAGTAAATCAGGTTTGATGAACCGCTTTATTAGTTTGGTGATAGAAATGATCATGACAGAGGTAATGATATCTGTAGTCATTTTATGTACATCAGTCCAACTACTTCAGTTTGGCCACTGCATTACCTATTAGTCCTCTTTTCAAGACACTGACGACTATTTAGTTCTCCTAAGTCTTTGCACTGACCGAATTATAATTTTTCCCCAAATTTTGTCCATATTTTCAAAATCATTCATTCACCAACATCTTTGTACACATTTTCTATGTAAATACATCCAAATTTTTCCAACTTTAGGTCATTCCAGCCTTTCCATTCAATTCAACACCTGCGATTGGGCGACTGGATTTGCGCCGATACAGGGCACTCTATCCTACCAAGTGACTCTGTTTTAGTTGAATTTTAAATCGTCTGCAGTCGGTTCGACCCAGTAAGAGTGTCTTCAGACCCAAACTATGTATACTCACAGCTCACCTGTTGCACCCGAGGCATCCACCAGCACCTACAGAACACTCCATCTTCTCTGGTATCCTCTCTCTTCTTGAAAACTGCCAGCAATAAACCCGCTTGCCGCAACTGTATTCTCCCTTTTTATAGTTGAGATTGGAAAAAGATAGAAGGTGCAGCCTGATGCTAGGAATCAAAATAAGATACCAAATGACGGCACTTTGTCCAAAAACTTATCTCCCCCAGTCTCGGGGAGACTAGTCTTTAAGTTGTTTTCTTTCCTTGGTAAAGTCTGTTCAGACGTGTTCCTTGGATTTAACTATGTTCATTTAAGATACTCAAAGAGCGAATTCAATTTCATGCCTACTTTCTAATTTCTTTTTGTTACTATTTTTTCCGTAAAATATATACTTATTTATTTAAAAATAGAATTTTATGAGAGAAATTAAAATTCTAGTCTTGATTTTCAATTCTATCGATGGACGCAGTCACTTATTTGCAAAATATCACATGATTTACTCCAGAAAAATAAGTATCGCAAAATGAAAAATGATTAAATGAAATTACCACTTAATGCGAGAGAACATGTGATGTAGAGAAAAGTACAGAAGGTTATCTTGACCAATGCTTTAAAAATAGTCCGAAAAGGATTTAACTCTTAAAATTGGTATACACATCGCAGATCACGCTATTTGAAAAGTTAATCGTACATTTTCTTGCATTTTTTGCAAGGGTGTAAGTTGTTTATGGTTATAAATAAAGTAAATTAAGTAGAAAAATTGATAGCCTTGGAATTTCACCCTGATTGGCGGAGCTGCCCTACAGGAGCGGAATTAGAATTTCAGTTTTTTTATATTGAGCTTAAATAAGTGGTCATTTCATTATATATCTAATACGTGATTTTTTTCACTTCAAATACCCAAAACTGACAATTATTGCTGAATAACAGCAGTTTTTGAAATTAGTTATTGATATCAAAGATCTATTAAACTTGCCTTTTCCAAATTTTCGAATACGTCCAAGTTACCATTTATTCCATGCAATGCTTCATTTGCATCAAGCCTCTTTTCAGCCTCTTTAGTAGTATCTTCGAGCAAATCTAGGATTTTCATCAATATTTCCCTTTCTGGGCTCAAGTTGTTCGGCGCCACCCACTTTTCCTTGTAAGTTTGGTTCTTGGTCCTCGATTCATTAGCACAATTCTGAAACTTTAATTAATAAAATAATAAAACACTATTCCAAAATGCATATTATAAACACTAATATTTCATATTATTGCAGGCATATGCATTGGTGGCATAACGGACACAAATTCCAATTTAATCAATAATTATTCAAAAAAAATTTTTCACTACGGTAAACAAAGAAGGTCAAAAGAGAGAAAGCAAAATTCGAAACGAATACTATTTCATATCAAAATTAATCTTAATATTTTTATTCGTATGCTTAGTGCGCCATCGACTTCTATTCATTTCGTGACACATGCTTTATCTTAGATACAACATTTCACTGTCAAATTTCATAAAATTTACAAAATAAAATTGTTTACATTAAGCAATTGCCTTATCGTGAGTTGAATGACTATTATTACCCATGGTAAAGCAAAAAATGTAAAAATTTTTATTTAAAGAGAGCGTCTTAACAAAAGGGATGAGAGACGATTTAAGCAGTTTCAGAAAATCTTTTTGAGAAAATCTAGAATCAAAGCCATACTGCGTCTTTACTCTGAAATCGTCAGGTGAATGGATTTTAACCTCTCTCCCATAATGTTTTAAATCATTTCTTATCATCACTATATTAAAATTCCGGGTGACATGTTTTCAAATAAAATTCGTAACCACCCTCTTTTTACATGACTTTTGCAATAGCCTCCCATTGGGTAAAAAATGTTGCCAGTAAGTTAAACGTCTGCACTTCTGTGATAGTCTGTTTCCCAGTGTCTTTTCATCGACGATACCGAGCGTTCATGCGGACTATGTTCCGTTTTCTAGTTAGATCGAGAAAAACTTGTTGTTAGAATTCTGCATACAAAGCACACCCTCATTCCCACCGAACACTTGCTTCACGTTTGCACCGAGCTGACTAATCCAGCACTTTCTATGGGAAATTTTAGATTTTCGCAACTTCGATAATTGGCAATTTGCAAAATGTGTTGCCATTGTATCACCTTTTTTGTGCAGACTTGAGCAGAGGCTAATAGTGCGATGATATTTCCCAGAGGAAAATTTTCTGCCAACATTTTAACACTCATCGTCTGAGCCGTATTTGGAAGAGTCTTTAGTTTGCTATCATCCACCATGCGATAGACAGCATTAGAATAATCGTAAAGAAGAAAAAGATCGACAAATATTTCAACCAGTTTTGCCACAGTTTTAATCGAAAGTACCTTTGACCTTAGAATGAGCATGAACATCACCGACAGTCGTTTGACCCTTATGAGATAGTTTTAGAGTATCATCAGCTAAGGCATTTTCATTCATAAGAGAAGATATGTGGAGGAACTCGATAAATCTTGTGTCCATCTAACAGAATATATGGTTTTTCCACATCTGAATCTACGTACATTCAGACTGTTTTTCATACGCCACTTCCGGGGCACATTTGTCTAGTATTAATTTGCATCTTAGTATAAGTTTTTCAGAACGCCCTATCAAATTAGTAACAGAACATAAGTCGTCTGCATATTATAAATGTCCAAGTGATCATTCGAATCCTGGAAAATTCAATATTTGACTTTCAAATACTCACAGATTGCACAGACTTCTTTTAATATAAGTCAGAATACAAGTTTAAAAGGCAAAGAATTCCCTTTGCGTTCTTTTCTGGAGTCTCTTATCATAAATCTGCTCCACTTAAATCCTTTATTCAGTCTTTTGGGACAATTAGGAGTTGCATAAAGCATATGATAATATTCTATGGCAGTTTAACTTATTCAGTCCCATTAAAATCGTAAGGATACGTAGTGAATCAAAGGTGTTCCTTACGTCAACAATGATAGGTGCCGTCTGGTAAATTTCTGTTCTTACAGAAATAACCCCCTGTTCTTTGGACATTCCAGCACGGAATCCATGTTGTGTATTTGATAATTGTTCAGCTTTTCACCGATTGCTTCGGTACTTAGCTGGACCAGTTCTTGTTCCATTACCTTTGTAAATACTGATTACTGGCCAAGGTGCTGTTCTTGAATAGTACCATGTATGTCGTCTGTTATAAGGTTTTGTAAAAAATTTCTGAAGTCATAAGAATTGTTTCTTTTACAAAAGCTTAACAGGTGTATTTTATTTTCCTTGATTTCCACTGAATCTGCAAATTCAGCTGCTAAATGCATATGTCTTACGTGAGCATTCTAGTCAAGTGGGCAGTGACGATGTTTTCACATATATGCTCTCAATGCAGTATCCACTTGCCTATAAAATTATTCTTTGTCCATAAAGCAGGGGGAGTAATCTCTTGGCTCATAACCTAGAGATACATTGCGAACATTATTTATAATTGCAGCTAACCTATTGAAACTAGATTTGAATTCTTGAACTTGAAGTCGGGAATCATCGATGAGAAATGCGATACCACTATTGGCATGGAGCTGTTTTACATCCAGGCTTACAAAGAATGAATCCGAGGATTTCTTCAGGTTTGACATTACAGCAGTTTTGGCTTCTGTTAGAACTACTAGATGAATTTTTCGGGTAAACATGATGCGTAAGAGATAAGAGTTACGGTTCACTGCAACAAGACTTGACGTTCTAGAGTCCAAACTTCAGAAATTGGACTTTAGAATCTCAGCAAGAACGCTTGAGTTCAGAGTAAAGTTCTCGAATTTTCGCTTAAGCCCCTATCCCCATATTGTTTAGAGTTGATTAATAGGATAATTGCTTTAAGTGGTCGGTCACATACATATAATTTTTAAGTTTAAGTTTTTTCAGAGAGCTAGAGCACAGGTGAATATTATTGAGTACTGTTTGATGTGTGATGTGTGAAAGTGGCGCTTCTTTTCATTGCTAAATAACTGTAATAGTAGAGTTAATAGGGTGTGAGTAAACGAGTTACGTTCAAAAACAGTAATTTTTTCCTATTCTATTTGAACTACTTGAAATATCTAAACTGGCTTGATATAGAAGTTAAACACATTTGAAAAGGTTTTACTCTTCACTTCTTGTCTTAATTCATTTTCACTATTTCTCCAGAGGAAGAAAGCTAACGTCACACAATGTCGAAAACAACGTGAATTCAGTTGAGGAATAATGCAATGGGGAAGCCTTAATTTTAAAGCATTTAAAAATTTAATCTTAAATATTTCATAATTAATCCATCTAAATTGCATTAACATGAAACAATGAAATTATTAAAGGTCACCGGATGCATTTTAGTAAGATAAACTAAACTATTGCTCAAAAGAAACGCTCAAATTAAAGGACCTTATGCAACCGAAAATTTAAAGGATGGTTTTGAAAAATCAGTTCTTGGTAACTTTCAATACCTCTAAGGTTCGGAAAATAAAAATGTCTGGAGAAGGACGGATGAAGCTTTCGAAACCATTAACTCATTTAGATTTTTCCGAAATTCACTACAAGGTATGAATTAGAAAAGGACTGTGTCTGAATAATTATGGTAAAGAAAACAGAGAGACTGGAAAACTTATCTGGGAAGAACGGACTAAATCTCAAAGATCACTAAAAGCAGATGAGACGCTTGAGGGGAGAGAAAGAGTCAAAAGGAACGGAATAGATCCCAAAATGCAGTATATATGATTAAGGGAAATTATTAAATGGTTGAAGAGTACAGTTAACTGCAGCTAAAAACATGACAAGTTATGACAGGATATTTTGTGTTCAAAACATTCTCTATTTTAGCAAAGAAAAATAATAATTTCACTTAATTATGTAACTCACATCTTCAGCCGTTGAAAATTGAAGGATAGTCAAACTAACTTCATTATCATTTAATGGGTAGCCCATTTTTTTAAGACTGTTTGAATTTTTCTCTTGTATGTCTTTTAACTGCTTGGAGATGACCAGATGTTTCTCCCTTGCCTCTGCTAGAGTTGACGCTGTCGATGCTTTTCTATTAGCAACAATATTGGCGTGTTGACGAAAAATCATTGCTTTGTCCTCAGATGGATCACTTTCGGTCATATGCTTTTCGATCAATCGGCAGATTTCTTCTTGCTTTTCACGAAGCTATGAGAAATTTGAACTTGATATGATTGACGTTACCTTTTGATTGAGTTGACTGAGGTAAGAATATGTCAGGGCAGGTTGATTCGCAATTCGTGTCAGATCCTCTAGATATGCCTTGGCTTCGTTTATTTCTTTTGGTTGTTTCTCACTAGCAAGGTATTGATTGATCTTAACTTCTTCCTCCAAACGACTAAGAAGGTCTAAAGTATATTAAAAGAACGAAAAGTCATAAGTATGTTTATATTTTACTTAATGCCAAATTCCAAACGCCCACATTTTGCACTACATTATCAGCTATTTACATCAAATTCAAATGCATAAGAACTTAATTAAGCTCATCGGCCATATAAATAAAGATATCAGCTTTAAAACTGATTTCAAATAAGTAACGAGATTTTTTGTCCCTTTCCTCTTCCGATCATCTCTTTTCGGGAAGGAAATTAACTAATTCTGATTTTGAATCCCTCTAAGAAATTAATTCTAATCAATGTTAAGTATCAACTACTCATAAAACGTTGCGTAAAAGTTTAAATATACATGTTGACTCTCCCTCGCTCTGTCATTAATTCTTCCCTTTGAAAACGATGTAGGAAGATACCTGTGAGTAGGTGGCTAAAAGAACGTTGATAAGATTAATCAATGGAATCATTTGCCTTTTTGATGTTTGCAAGAAAGAATAGCTACAAAACTATACGAGATCACATCTGAGTTTTCAGTGCGGCAAATATGCGATTAAGTGATAGAATGAACTTTAAAAATTGAAACCAATAAAGTCCTTGGGCTCGAGTGCAACAGAATCTCCTGAACTTTTACCTTACTGACCCATTTTTTCCTTTAATATTTCCACGCGTCAGCATATTGCTTCTTGATTTAAAATGGTAAGCGTTAATTTTCTATCGAGTATCCGAATAAATTAAATTAAGAGCCAGAGCCTCCATCGAAGTCCTTCCCCTTACTCTTCATTTTGTAAAGGCAATATTATTCTATGCCCTTCACTTCCCAAACGCTTTGATCAGTTACTTCGCGTCAAAATGAATTCCGAGTATGATTAATCTTGATAATATAATAAATACTTATTAGACCGCTTAACAACCGAGAGTGAGGACATATTTGACCTTTTTATTGCCCACTATTTTCTGGAATCTGATCATTTAATTCATTGGTATTAATGGACGCTAGAATTAACCTGCACTGACTGAAGAAATCATAAATATGCATGTCTACTTACTCTCAGCATTGCAATCGGCTGATCGTCTTTGGAATTCATTGGACTGTTGACGGAGTTCAACCACTTTATCTTCTAAATTCCCTATCTATTGACCGATAAATTTTACATTCGTCTAATCAACGAACTGTGTCCGCTTACCATAATTCTCTGTTGTTGTAGTTGTTGAGCAATTTTAGCCTTTCTTTCACGTTCTACCCTTAGTTTTCTAGCCACATCTAACATCATTATGCTCGAAGGGAAATTTTCAACCTAAAAACTTTCAGGAATGTTAACAAGTTTACATTGCTACTTATAAAAATAAGTAGCTGATAAAAACCTTCATTTTCATTCTATTAATACGACGTAGGAGCTGATCCTTCTCTTCTTGCATGACCGAAATATCATTTTTTACTTCGCAAGTGGAAAGACTTTTATGTTTGATATTTTCTAGTTGTTTATGGGTATTTTTAAAAGCTTCTATTAGAGCTTCATGCTGTAATATTAAAAAAAATACGTAAATATAGAAAGCATTCAAGTCTCAAAAGTGAAGGCATAGCATCATAAACTAATAAATATTACATTTCTTTACCTCCGAATATAGTTTGTTAAGTTCTGAATCCTGCATAAAATCAGCGGGGACACGAACTTTCGTCAGAAACTTTGATAGATAAGACCGTTTCTTATGTTCATCAAAATTCTGCAAAATGGACTCCATAATCGGATATATGCACTTTTTATCACCAATAATTAGGGATTCACATAACTCTGATCTATGTAAATTATCGAAAATTTTCAAGTATTATTACAGATCATCTGGTTCAGTCGGTATTTTATACCTGAGCATCCTCAGAGCTTCTAAAATTCTCATCGTAGTAGCTTCTGGAGCCTCATCTCTAATATCTATTTTATGCTTGGGGTATTATTAAGAGCTACTTAATCGTACCTTTGGATCAAGTTCGCCAAGAACATCACTAAGTAATTGTAGTAGTAGATTCGGTTCCAACTCATCAAAAGTAATGTAATTAAAATTTCGATTAAAGGGTGGTGATGTTAGTTTATCGGTAATAAACTTTATGACTTCACTCATATTCTTCTGTTGTCAAGGTCAAAAATTTTATAATTTCGCATGTAGTTTTCGTTTGTACTATAACTTCACAAAACACAAATGAATTATTTTGGTTTTTTTCTAATTTTTTGCTAAATTCTCTTGTTTCATTAATAATACGTTAAAATTTTCATTTTAATTTTACTCTGATAGCTCTAATGGGACATATTTTAGTCCAAATATGAAAGAACCTTAGAAATAACTCTAAAAACTACTCAGGTATATTAGTATGTTAAGATCGTACTTTAATCATAATCTTACTATAATAATAACCTTTACATATTTCGTAAATTCTTCTAAATGATATGAAAATTTCAGGAGAGCTGTTAATCTCGGCGCAATCAAATTACGCTAACCGGTAAATTCTCTTGTCGCCCTATTCAACGTTAATTTAATACTTGTTGTCCTTACAAAGGTATCAGCGGCATATCTGTTTAAAAAATTCTTCGACAAAATGTTTAAATACGTATTTATTTACGATAATATTCTTAAGAGTTCACTGCCTACAATTTTTTAGCAAGTGAAGGATTAAAATGATACATCTGCAAAAGATGGACCAGAATATACGACAACCATTCTCTTCATCACTATCTCATCTTGAACTTTCCAAATATGGGGCAAACCAATCTAAATGATTATAGTTCCGTTCTGAAGAGAACGTCCTTCCAATTAATAAAAAAGAATTAAAGCCTTCAAACCGAAGAACCTATATTAAGAGTACCGTAATATCAAGAAACTGAAATAGGATAACTAATTGCGGTTGCTATCCTCTCGTCAACTATCAGAAAAAGACATTATTCATTTTAAAAGGATATTAGGGCAGTTTATATTCACATTATTTCAAAACACCTGCGCACAGTAAATCGCCAAACGCATAAAATTCCAAAATGCAAACTTTATTGCCCATACATGCACATTTATACGGAGATTACAAATATAGAGTTTAAATCAAAGAAAATTTAAACCAGAGATCACCCCGTAATTTTTTTCTTCAAGGTTTCATTTCTGCTCTGACTGCTAGAAATTGTTTCACGACCCCACGTTCAGAATCAACACGCTCTTGCAAATTGCTCAATTCCTTCGGATCCAAATCAACAATACTGCTATAAACAATGGTCTTTGGTATACGCTGACCATCACCGCCGACTGTAAAAATATCATCTGGACAGCTGAAATGTTTAAATGAATAAAAAATAATCTATTTGAAACTATAGTAGAGAACTAAGAGAAAATTAATACAATTTATTTTAGTAGTAGTAGAGGAAAACAATGATATTATCTTACCTCCTCTTGTGTATTCTGAAAAAATACCAGATATCTATTTATATTTCCAAAAAACGTGATAGTAGATATGTGGTCTAAACGTTTTGATACCTAATATATTTTGAATTTTTCGAATCTAAATGTGGAGGAAAGGGAAAGAATGGCAATGTCACTTAACTGTTATTAAGTGAAGCGAATTTGAAGACAAAAAGTTAAAATTATAATTATAAATATGGAAATTACTCTTTAGTTGCCCTTCGGAAAGTCAACATAATTGAGCAGTCACGGGCGACCATTGCAATCAGATGTTTCTCAACCTAAAATTGAAATTTATAGGAACAAAATTAGAATGACTCTTCTACAATTTAGTTTTTTAGTTCATGATACATAGTTAGATTCACCACTCTTCCTGAGACCTCAGGTACATTTCCACCGAATAACTAAAAGTAAAGTAAACTGGCAACCAACTAAGAGTGAAAAACTCGCCAGCAAGCGGAAAAACATTTACATGTTAGTTTTGCATATAAGCAAGTACGTGAGATGCAATACTGAGGCGAAGAAATTTGTTGCAGTTAGAGTAATGGCTAACAGCAATGAAACAGAGCATCAAGAGTTGATTTGACCAGGATGTATTGAACAAAATGCAGTACAGACTCTCAAGGGGAAAAGAGGATTGAGAAAAGGAGGGAGTGAAGGAAAATTTGTCTGACAAACGACAGTCTGCGTGTGTATTGGAAGTCTATTTATAATAGTCACTTGGATGAGGACGCGCGTGAGGACATAATTGTATGTGTGCTTTAATTGTACAGGACAATTGTAGGAAAAGGAGGGGACAGTGGGGACAGGACCGGTTACTAATATGGCCTACTAAGCGGTGTCTCTGCAATTATCATTCGAGGTACACTTAGCTTTTCCGATCGATGAAAATAGGCGACTTAAGGACACACGATGTTTATCCGTAGAGTACTGGAGGTCACAGGAAAGATTAAAAGTTTACAGACACTGCTATGAGCACAAGATAATTAAATTATGGTGATTAGCAATGACGTAAGAGACGAAGGGATTCATCCTTCAAATTCATTGTGGCAAGGCAGTTGCCTACCCTGTAAAACTTACTCTTATGAGAAACATTCATTCTATTGAACCTCTTGTTGAACGAATTAACCAGCGTGGTGGGTTATTCACATCACCGAATGTGCGTCGATGAGCATTAACTTAACGGCCTGTGAATTGATGCCAGTGCACGTGTCCTCCTTTACGTCTTAGCTCCACCTTTCTAACCTATCATTCTATCTCACTTTATCTGCAAGATTTGCTATAATAAGCCCCTATTTAAAACATGCTTCTTGCAACTTTGGGGAGAAGTTAATGATTAAAATGCAGGGGTAAAAATAGGAGTGACTCACGAGATTGAGGCTTTCAATAAGGTTAGGCGGTGCCTCCGATAGATTGATGATAACTTTTCCACCAATGTATGAGTCCCTGCAATAATAATAAAATTACATCAAATAAGCATGCCATAAAACACGCATTGGTGAATCCTATTGCCTAAACGCCCCCAAAATGTGTGGGCACTTGAACCCGGGTACCAATGCTGCATCCATGAATTCGACCAATCAGATTGAACCTCACTCACACGTAGTCAGCGCACGGTGGCACTTTATAAATTTAATTCTTTTCTGATTGAATAGTTAATGATTCCCCCCATAAAGATTTGGGGAAATAACTTACCAGGAAATATCGTGTTCTTCGAAGTAGGCTGAGACCTTCTTATAGGGTTCAATAAGATCTTTGTGTAATAGAGGACTTTCCATCTGAGCTGTATATACCCGACCAAGTGGAGATGATTTCGGTACATCTCCACTTAACGAACCGGAATTCATTTCCTTACCTAAAAAAAGGGAGAAAATTATCAAAAGAAAGCGTTAAACATACCTGATTTGATTCGAAATTAAATGCAAGTAACTCTTACTAACATTAAAGACAGTTTTCACATATACTAATCTGAAAATGTGTGCGGTAGCGCGATAAAATCAATAACACGGACCTGGTTATCATGCTTTCGTTAACTGTCGATCCTCATTACGACTGATATGGTAAAAATATTCTACTGGCCTCCTATTACCAGTATTAACCTGCAAGACCGACCATTCTGTTAGCTGAAAGTACTTCGATTAAGATCAAACTATGAGCTTCACATTGATCACTAAGCCAATGGCGCACTCTTAAGCAAATCATTTGTAGCTTACCTACCTTGAAATATGACCCTAAGATTTTTCACACTTATTCTCTATGGCAATACTTCGATTTCTCGTCCACGAAGCCGCAGTGATGTCTTTGTCTCAATGATTCAACCCCTGTCATGTCTAAGCGAGTTTACCAATTCTCCTTTTTTCATAACTGTCCCATCTCATTTAAAGTACATATGAACTCATACACTCACGCATGTCCTTGCAAAAGTGACTCGCATAAACTGTCTTTGTATTTCCACTCATATACACAAATGCAGACAACCTTGTCACTTACCTGTTCGTGCGCTTCCCTCTTATCTCCACTCTCCCTCACCCCTCTCGATTCAATATACTTGAGTCTAAACAACCGTTTGTGTTCTACTTTTTGGAAGTGTCGTTTGGTATTGTTAACTGCGAACTGTAGTCTTAGTTTATACGATTTGATTCTGGTTCATTAGTTCCTATAATTTGGTGGCCAAATAAATTGGTAACCTCGGCTCTGCTACATCAACAACCTTAAATGGTAGGCAAACAGGCAAATTTTCGCCTGAAGTGATTCATCTAAAATAAGATGTTTACTTAAACATAGGGGTATAATATTGAAAGTAAGGTTCAGGTTGACGCAAGCAAAAGCAAGATCCAAAGTTTCAAAAAACGAAAACAAGAATTGGAACAAAATAAATGACCAATGTATGCAAATAAAACGAAGGGTATGCATTAGAAGAGTGAAATAATGGTAAGTTTGACGAATTTGGAACTTTCTAAACTAAACTGCTTGTGAAAGTAAGTAAAAGAAAATTGCAATTTATCAAGACCAATTGTTCATTGGTTGAAAGTGACATTTGTGTCGAGAAAAGAAGTGTCGTAATTCAATTATGCGATAATGATTATCAAATAAAGCTAAGAAATACTACAAAGATGGAGTAGACGAAGTAAATGCCATCTCTTAAAAGTAAGCAATTTTCTTCTGCTATCAAAACGATAAGAATTGGTTTGAAGAGGTCGCATTTTCACTGCAAATTTCACTGTCCATGTTTAGTCAAATGGACATAAGGACAAAAAGGGAAAGGATTCACAAATTTAACCGAACCAAAGTACACAGGATTGGAAATGCTTCATGTACATAGATTTAATAGCGCTATGATAGCAGCAAGACTATTGAATGAAAGCGTTTTTAATTCCTAATAGCCTTCTAACTGTATTCAGATGAGAGGCTCGCATTTCGTCGCTCCACCGTTGATCATTATCAACCAATGATTTGACTACTTCATCATTAGATATGGCCATCGGGGTTTCAAACTCGTAATCTTTGGTTTGATAGATGTGCTCATTAACAGTTACTCAAAGGGCATTTGGTTATCATTGAAGTAAATGATAAACCCTTCTGCGCTTATGCGTTGTGATTCAAATGTATCAAATTGCAAAAGCTATTTATAACATATGTAAATCATCTCAGGATGCAATGCCGTGCAGTCAGCTCGAATAAATTTTAAATTATCAAAGATAACCGTATCAAAGCTAACCATTCTTAACACCATTTGAAGACGGATAGGGATGAAGATCGCAATCATAACGGAATTTAGGCGATCGATTCACGAAACCACCGAGAAGTGATCGTTCATCAGATTTGGAGGGGAATTCGGCGAGGAGTGTGGGAATAACGAGTCCTTCAACGAAAGAGTTGCGGAGTGAGAAGGAAACTGTGGGGTCACGAAGGCATTCAGACGGTCGACAGACTTTTGCACACAAGTTATTGGCTTCATTGTCACTTGAAGAATCTTCACTCCTGGAAAAATAATAGGCGTAACTAAGTCTTTGCCTAACTTAATCTTAGATCAAGACTTTCCTGATTTGCTTCCACAATAAAAAGGAAATTAACTTGCGAAAAAAAGTTAAGGCTTAGTTCGGTACTTCAGTATACAACTGTTGATATCGGAAAAAACAGATTGTGGCATCCGGCTTCTCATTGTTGGATTATATAATAAATTGCCTTTGAGATACCTGAGTATGAGTGACCTCCTTTTGTCATTAAGTGTGTCCAGTTTGCCCATCGAATCAGTTGTAATTGACGCGATATATGAGTATGTTGTCTAAATAAGACATGTTCTCTCTAAGATCTTTGGGCCTTTATAGTAGTTCCCACTAGTTACACAGAATACAAAGAATAAAATTAGTATGAAGATATATATATAGAGTACAATAGCCTCAGCTTCATTAAACCTTTTTTTTTATTGAAAATGAGTTCGAGATCAATCCATATTAAGGAATATATTTTCATCATAATGATGGAAGACTGTTTGCTTGGTAGCAAGAATGTCGAAAAGATTTGGAGCCACAGACACCACTGATACTCATTTCTTTCATTATTTCCTAATATTCAATTCCCTTATTTAGCTTACTCAATGCCAATTCCCTCAGCACCGATTCCCTAAATGGGTGAAAAATAAGTAGGCGAAAGTGGTTTACATGACTAGGGGCATGATTGTGTTTATTTTCAACTATGACATATTGATATCCTCGAGGATTTTCTCTGGACGTTGTTTAATATGTATTCGCTAGGAATTCCTGTGCTGACTTTCTGGCTCTTGGTAGCTCAAAAAAGCTACAGTGAAGAACTAAGATAGGTATTTCATAACGGTCCAAAAACAAATTTGCTGAAACTGAACCGCAGGATAAGAGGTGGAATGGATGATGTGCATAAGCATCATAGGCACAAAATGGATGGAACAACGACTATTTGCAAAAGAATCATGATGCCAATAGATAAATCACTGCCAAACGCGACAGGTGAAAAAGGCAAAGCACCACTCGTGACAAAACGACAAGACATCTACCTACACTTTAAATTCGGGAGTTTTTTAAAAAAAAGGTTTTTCAAACGATGGCAACAACTAACGTAGCATTTTTAAAACATGGATGTGGTCACATTATAAACAGACGTTTAAAGGGTAATTATGACTATAATTCATGATGCGAGACATTTCATTCTGACGTAACGGAATGCCATTTGATTCTTTTATTTTAGATTCTATTAGAACTGTCACATTGCTAATAAAATTGAATAAGGAGAAAAGAAAACGGAGGCACAATGTGTCTGATTTTCCATTATTTTCCTTCTTCTTTGCTATTGAATCATAAGAAAATACTAATAATTTTAGTTAAGAATATCTTGAGCCAATATCAAGTAGTTGCTCTGACCGTCGAAACAGACAGATGTGCGTTGACCTGATTGTTTATTGATTTAACCTAATTTCCTAACGCCTTCACTCAGTTCTATCTGCATCTCATCCCTCACTCTTAAGCTATTCAACAATTCCCTCTTTCTCCACCCGCCGGTTATCCAAGCCCTTCACAATTAGCTCTATCATGCTACTTACTCACAACTTCAGTTTATCACTTATCAGGCTGCCGTCTTCTCTTTGGTCACTCCTAACATATACCAATACGTCCGTTCATTTATAAGGATAGTATACATCAAACAATTTGGATAGCCATATGAAGGGGTGGAGGAATTTAATCCATGAGATTCGGGATTTTTACTTCTTCATGACTCAACCCAGAAGTATATGCGATATTGCTTTTCAAAAGATCTTTTTAAGAGACTCACGATAAATCTAATGTTAATTCTGAAAATGAGTTTCTGATATGTGGAGTTTCAGCCACCCTTGTCTAGTATTAACACTTTTGAGTGTTTAGTTATGATATCCTAGTCAAATCAAAGACTCCACTGACTTGTGGAGTGATTTGGCCTAGAAGTGACTGTGTGTAAGCTTTCGCATTTACTCCTAACATAAATACTTTGCCACGGTCTGCGTCTCTTTTAAACGACTTTCCCTAATTCAGTAATAGGGGCTGATCCACATAATGCCATAACTACTCTCAGTGTTATACGACAATTCACATACATAATTGCCTCCATAGGTCTTCCAGTTGCTTTTATCTTAACCTCAGCCTACTCTTCTTATACTAATACTTTGATTTTTCACTTATTCGAATAAGATCACAGTCTTCCCTAAAGAGTGGGAAGTCACATTTCGATCACTAGCTTGTCCTTCAAATGCAAATACTTCAGCTGGAAAATTCAATAAATCACATTCTTCTAATTACTTTAAATCAGGGGTAGAGCGCTCTAGCCAGTAAATGTCACCCATAAGGTCAGTCACTGTATTGTAAGTCTATCAAAATGAAATCAATAAAAAGCTCACGGGACTTGAGGTGACGGCGGTGTGACCTGAATGGAGTCATAAGAACTGGTGAAATTTACCGCCTGCCTAGAGTCAAGAGAGTCTAACGAGATGGCCTTTGGGTGGAAGAACTCCATCAGAGCCTCGTCCAGCCGGTCAATATTGTTATTGAGAACGCAGTGGGAATCCTGTTTGATAAAAAAGAATGTAAGACATAAATTTCATTTTATGCACCTAATTAACCTTAACCCTTTCGGTTAGATCAATCCTAGGTTTTATTTTATTATAACGGAACAGCATAATCTGTCTAATTTCTCAGCATTCATTACTGTCCTAATCTGGAGATCATAAATGTGTGATTTGCACAGACAGAATCCAGGCTCAGTCGTTCACTAGACTAGCTGACATCACAAGTCGGATTACAGAAACTTTTGTGGTAATTTATCAGCGCGTTCTCAACTATTCATTAACATTCTACATTATTAAGTACGTGCATCATGTGCTTATGTCATGTTTCTCTACCTACTCCTCCCTAATATCCTAAAATTTAACGGTCTCCTTTAACGCGCCACATCCTCCATCTAATCCCGCATATAGAACTCAAATTTCCTAGTTTTGTGTGATTTTAAAAACTATCTAGCTCCAGTTTAGAGGGGTTCTTCAAAAGATGTCCTCTTCACACATAATCAGCTTCATCAATCCTCCGAACTCCTTTAATTAACATTCTTGGGTCTGTCCGTGATGAAACGGCAGTCGCTGGTACGGTTGGCATATTAAAAGCAAGAACGAGAGACGAAATGGAAAGGATCATGAGCTAATTCATATCAATGCTTATATTAACAAGATTCAGTGCAAACTTATTTGAAATTCCTTCAACTAATTTTCAAATAAGTAATCATTACTACTGAGAGTAGTACCAGCTAGTTTAATAATCTTCTTGTCATATGCAAAAAGCGTGTAAAGAAAGAGGTCATGCAATAACCCTTCGTATTTTTTTGCGCTGTCGAATGTTTACTTTCATACAACTATTCCAAATTAAAGGCTGCTCAACAAAATGAAAAGAAATGCGTTTCTATGACTATAACCTTCGGAAATAAATCAAAGCCGTAAAAGAATGTCATAGTTCAGAGAAGGTAACCGTAAAGTCTCGTAGAGCTCTCTCTCTTCCATGTGCCAGAACTTGAAAGCCAGACATCCAATTGTCCAAGTTGTATGCTGCATATAAGTAATCACAAAAGTAAGTTAGAAAAACCAAATTAGAGACTCCATATCAGACTATAGAAAGCTTTATTACATGACATCGTATAGGTAAGGCAAGCAGTAAAAAAGGGTACAAAGTCTATAAGATATATGAATGACAGAAATAAGGATCAAGAAGTATGAAGAGTACGAATGATGAAAGGAAGCGATTATCTTGCCCCGACAATCACAATCGCACACCTCGAGCGAGCATTATGTAACTAAGAGTCTTATGAATGTGCAAGAGGTTTACAGGATGGTTCATTTTCCTATTTTTGAATACACTTTATCTTTCATAGACAGAGATGGAGTAACTGAACTCCTGATTATCAACCGACCATCAAATCTTGCCTCCTTCTTACAGATACGGGTCTTTATTTTCGGGAAAAATATCAAAACGTAGTTCAAATAACAGAAGCATAAATTCTACCCCATATTTGATATTTAATGAATAAAATTTAACATTTCATAAACAGTTTAGTTATTTAGTGGCTTTACTGTGATATAAGAAAAAATAACGAAAATTACATATTGCTTACCTGAAAAACTCGCAAATTATTTTGACGAACAGCAAGCATAGCAAAGATAGCACGTCTCATTCTATCGAGATTTCTAGGTGCAAACAAAATAACAAAATGAAAAAAATGTTACTTAAAATAATATTCACAGCCTCTCTCAAAATACCTTAAGCCTAACCAAGATCAATCAAGTGCAGTATAAGAAAGGACCTAATCTTGGAATGGAAGAGATGACGGGGAAAGATAATTATAGCGGTCTCCTTTTATCTTTTCACTTTCATCGTTCTATTTAGAATGATGTTCTCATTTGACCTAGTTGATTGGCATTCAAAGTGATGACGTTGAACGATATATGTTGCAGCAAGGTAAACTTAAACACGTAATAACTTAGGGTAAATCCCGTAGAAAATGAATTTCTGATATCACTTCAATATTAGATTGAAACACACCGGTCGAAGGAACGACACGGCAGCAAATAACCATTGACCCTAGTCGCCAAATAGGTACCAGGAGAAAAGTAGTCTTAGTCAATAATTCAGTTATATTCAATATTACTGCAAGAACAGCGTAATTTAACTAAAACAACGGTAAGAGTATGAATATTACAATTGAATTTGAGTGAACATTAACAAACTCTGTTATATTATAAACCACTTAGCTGACATCGATTAGCAAGTCCTTGACTACCCAGGAGTCATTCGTAACGATACAGCGTGATCAATTGGTTAATTTGTTCCGAATTGGAGGCATGGACTAGCAACTAAGGACTGGATGGTCAGATAAAAGGCGGACAACCCAATTAATCTAGAAATGAGATAGGTCTCATTTCTACCTGTCACTCCTTCATTCCTTATTCGGATATTTTACTCCCCTTTGTGTTTAGATACTTTTCCATTAGTAAACTTGGAAGACGATTTTGCTTTACAGTAGATAGTAATAAAAAACTTAAACGTAGTCTCATTTTTGAACAACAATAAGGCAACACTGAGCCTAGATCAAGAGGGAATATACTTTAAAATACCAATTTCTACGATATATAATTAAATTATATTGTATTAAAGCGTCTGTATTTCAACTACCGTAATCGTTCGGCGCTTAAGCAAATATTGATACTGGTTTGTAGAGAAAAGGCTGAATAAGTTTAAAAGAAGATATTGAGACATTTTTCCTTTTAAATGTTCAAACATTGTAATTATTAAAATTCCATTATATTTTTAAGAAATACCACCTAAGAGATTAACGAGACCTCGTGACTTCCTTTAATCTTATTCTAAAGCAAAAAAATACAAAAGCGCACAAGAGTAACAAATTTAGGCTTGGCTAATGAATTATTATATTTAGGAAAAAAAGAAAACTCACCCCGAAAAGAGATCACAAGGACAATAGGAAGACGGCTGGCCCCACATGCGCAGTTTGTTCTAAAAGAAGACAGAGAGAGAGTACAAAATAGAATTCAAGATCAACATTCATGTTAGTACGTCACTGAAAAGTAAATTCAGCTAATCCAAACATATGTCCATTTGCCATGCCATTTTCAACGGCACAGAAAAATCTTTAACAAGTTTTAATCATGGAAAAGCATCTGAATAGCAAACGAGTGCAGCAAGAAACGGTGGATGATGTCTTAATACTCAACCTTCACCATTTGGCTCCTCGGACGAGATTATGTCTATGATATTCAGAGCTGATTAACCAATAGATTTAATTCCATGGTTGATCAAAATAAGTCTTTATCTGCATCTTTTACAGTTAACAGTAAGTAAATGAGATTAGCAACAATATATCTCTTATTCGAACAAAATCACTAGAAAATGATCCATTCTTTGAAATTAAGAAGATAATTCTATAGAAAAGTCCCCATTAAAGTGACTGACTTTTAAATCCATGTGTTTGGATTGGTAAGTACTTAATAAATCATGTTGAGCAACAATAGTATTTTGATGCATATTATTAAAATGAATTCATCCTCCCTAGTCTTTACCAAAATAATAACGTATATCCAAAATCAGATTGATATAATCTCCAAGGCAAGATCTAGGGCATTTACATCCAGAGGATTCATTAGAATAAATATGGATTAAATATACAATGAAACATTTATACATCGATAAATGGAATAATTTGTCCTTCACTTTGTTTTTCTAAATTTTGTAAAGCCATCTGATAAAGAGAACGAATGTTTAAATTTCGCATTTTGTACTTCATTCAAGTTATTAAGTTGGCATATCTTGGATAATATTACGTGAAAATTATACCTGCAACCTTCTTCAACTCCTATTATATAAAAGGAGTTCTGCACTGCGTGTTAGAATTTGGATAAAATTCTGCAATCTAAACCAATTTCCAAGAGGGACTTAAATGGATTTCATATCAAGCATTTGCAATTTATCGATGCACATACATTGATCAGAATGATCAACATTACGTGTTAAGGCTGATCAAGAATGTAACATGTGAATGATAATTCCATATTTTTAGTAAGGCTCCTGGAGGTCCGTAATGAGAGTCAGAAAGCAACAATAGTTAACAAGCACGCCCTTTAAATAAGATTCCGCAAATTCGATATTCATTTGTGCACATTCGGTAATATGAATGGAGAATACCACCGCTTATTTCCGGCCAGAAATAAAATCGATAGAATGGCAGTTAAAAGAAGAGCTCTAGACATCATCTCTAACCAAGTCCACTTTTCTTCCTACTGAACTTGAGATTCATATAAAAATAGAATGAATTTCACAATCTTTAGCTAGAGGAGTTAAGTGTAAAGAGTTACAGTATAAGGATTCTTACTTTTCTTTGCATATTATCGATTTTCACTGAACAAATACATGACAGCTGAAAGCAATTATCACTCAAAGATACTATCAATAAGAAAATTACAGACTGAAATCGGTAAAGTGTCATTATATTCTTTTTGAAGAAGAGTGATGCCATTTTTCGAAAGAAACCCGGGAAATTCAGAGGAAAGAGCGAATCAGTTGAGAAATTCTCAAACAAAAACTATTTATAGACTTCCCAAGCCTATTAAGAGAAACACTACCAACTTAGATAAGAGTAAGTTTTCCTTTAGCCGTTCTTATGAGAGTTTTGCATTCTGCTATCCTTCTTGAATAAACCAGTGGGGTCAGATACGCATATTATGAACAAATCACTGAAATAATTCTTTTCTAGTTATTATCATATAATTTCCTGATCTAGTTTGGAAGCCAATGACAACCGATTAGACAGACGCATAAGATATTGTTACGTCATACATAAAGGTATTTATCGCAAGGTTTGTCTATGTCATAAACAAATAACTCCTTTCAAACGAGCGCCCTTCGCACAGCAATTTCCGTTTAGATAAAATATTACGCAGACATAAGCCATACGAAAAAATGATGACCAAAGTCGGCGGCCCACCCATTCAATGTCATAAAAAACTATTGCTCTAAACAAAGGTTATTAAAAATCGAGCCCATCCCATTTTCCGTTTTTTTTTTATTTTGCAGAACGATTATAAACATTTTTATGAAAAGCTGATATTGACCGTAATTTTCAGCAAAACATTCCTCTGAACTAAGGCTTAATGGAACTTATCACCTATGTATATATTAAAAAAGATCCTAGTTTTCGGGAACAAAATCTTTGAAATGTAATCCTCCTTCAAAAAAATTGTGAGAGCTCCATAATGATTTGCCCACCTCATGTGTTCGACACGAATTAATACACACAATGGTAAGAATTAAGAAAATATTACAAACCCCATGATACTGCATAATACAGAACATCGCATTGCGTCGAAGTGCGGCTTCAATCTCATCCTCAGCAGGTCCACATGGAATAGCTCCAAATTTCGGCTGAAAATTAAATAAAAAAGAAAAATCAGTTCTATTTAAAAATAAAACAATTTGGTTGGAAGGCTATTGTTTATGTTAACGCACAAGGTTATGAACAAATTTTGTGTGTGCTTTTAATATGTTCAACAGGGCTATGGTTAATTTACAAGTAAGCAAGAATCAAACATACCAAAAAGTATTTATGAAAAAAATGCAGTTCTATCCTTCCTGAATAAGTTCAGTATGCTCTTGTTATATAAATCAATTTTTTTAACCAATTAAAACCAGTGAGTTAGCCATCTCTAAATTAATCTAATTTATATATACCGTAAAGCAAATCTGACTTAAATTTACCGATTTTTCAAAAGAAACGCTTTGTTGTGCATGCAAGGAATAAAAACGTGAATATTGATTTCCTATAAAATGGAAATTTTATCGATCATGGCAAGAGATGAAAAATATTATTAACTTTTGATGCATGGCCTAAAAGAAGAGTAATTTATTTAAATTTTACTAAAAGAAAATGAAAATTGAACGAATTAATGAGTGACACTTTACAAAACTGTTTATGAATGAAGTAAATTTATTATCACTATTGAGTACCACTACTGAATTTAAGTATCGAAATTCAATATTTTTAATATAATAATAATAAGCGTCAGTAAATCACTGCTAATTGTATCCATTTGGAGTGATATATGAAATTCAAACGAAAAGTGATGGATGGCAAGAGACAGTTCAATACGAATATAAAATTTAACATAAACAGACGTTCATGTACAGAAAGCGTGAAGAGTGAAACGACGTACCTTTATCTCAACGCAGAGAGTTGAACCTTCGCAAAAGGCGTCAAATTGTGGTGGAATACGTGAAGCATCCGAAGTGATAAGAATCCGGTTAGTGTGAAAATCAATACTCCGATTTAATCTAAAAGCTATTAAATTAATATGTGTATAGTAAATTATAAGTATTGATAAATGAACGTTAAAAGAAACATACCTGGCCTCATTGGAGTAAACTTTTCATCAACGGCACTTAAGAAAGAAGAATCTACCTCGATAACTTCCTATTAAAGCACAAAAAAGAGCTTAAATTAATTAAATAAAGGACAGTGTCTTTAAATCAAATGAGTAACGTACAAATGGGTGTACAAAATCTGAACCGAAGTAATGAGCCATCCGATTTCTACCAAAAAGAATAGTTAATTGTCGACGTTTCTTGAATGCTCGAGTTTTCTTCGTTGGAAGCTAAAGTTAATAACAATTTTTAAAATGGAAATTGACTTACCATTGCGGGATTAGCACTTTTCCGGATTCTATATATTGTACCTCTGTTATCTGATAAAACAATGTTGTTGTTTCCTTCTCCGCGATAAGTTAATTCACTCAAATCAATCATATTTCAAATTACTCAAACAGGTATCTATGTTATAAAGAAAATTCAGAGCTATATTAGTGAACAAACAACAGTGGTCGATTTCATAACAATATTGGAAATTATAACACAAACATTAAATAATACAGCACTTAACAGTGTCTTTTAATAAAAATAAAAGCGGAGCAAAATGAACATCCGTAACTTACACAAAATAGCGACCTGAAAAGTGACGTCCTTGAAATTGAAAAGTGGTTTTTTAGAATGCATCAATGATATTTGAAGAGTGATTTATTCAAGTAACATTTGACAATACACAATAATCTTTGAAAACTTTAATTGCACTTGTAATGTGCTATAGAATTGTAAATGTACTAATTCAATTTATCATCTTTAAGAAATTTGTAGTTAATGTACCATATGATAGCGATCTTATTTGTTTTAATACATTTACATCTGCATTATAGTTTCGACTTTTATTCTACATTATAATTTACATTATCCAAGTGTTATTCAAGAGCTTGCCAGTTTATTGTTTCCAACTATGACTATTTGTAGAATATAGAAAAAATATTACATCAAATCGACGTGTCAAACATTTGGAAAATAAAAGATTTTATGTATACTGAATGTAAATGTATACTTTCATAACATTCTTGCTAATAAAATTATATTCCCCTCATTGTATTTACTTATATATTACTAAACTCAGTTTTCTAAACTTACATTTCTAGCGGATCATTAAATTAGGAATGGAGATGTTTAGCCATATGTCATATACCTACTATAGGATGGAGAGTTAAGCCGAATAGCATTTAGGATGATTAAATTAGTTTCTATTAAAGAATTGCCCACTTGTTTACATGTTAATTATAATTATCATTAGATTTGATCAACCGTTATCATTAATTAAATTTCTATTAAGCGTTAAAACCGATAGAATTTTGTCCGATTATTATCTGCAAATTTACATTAAAGGGTGAATTCATTCTTACTCTTCAGTGTAAAAACATGGTTCTTTTTCTCCTAATCTCATAGATATACTGAAAGGACGCTGACACATGACTTAAGGCTACAGAGTTTATGCCTTGTTCATATATGAGCTATTCATATTCCGCAAATGGTCTCAAAATTGTTTGCCACTATCATTTACAGCTAGTTCCGACAAAACCACAATATATTCGGTAATGTGTTGACTTTCAAATTCTAATTAATAAAGAAGGTTTTATTTTTTTAGATAAAATTTTTTTATCTAAGTCAATTGTAAGCGTAGTTATATTATCTATTAACTTTTCAATGTCTCCTTGAATTGGTAAGTTAAAGCGGCCTCGGGTGCAAATAAAATTATCACGTATTTTGGGCAAATGTCAACAACTCTAACCTACCGATTAGGTAAAATGAAATGATAAAACCGATTATTGGGTACACAATCACAGTTAGGGTTCATCTCGTTTTTAATCCATTGAATAAGGATGTTACATGACTGAAATGTATATTATTGTTATTGTCCAATGCCTTTGTAACTATTAAAATCCCATCAGGTTCATTAGTTCCCAGTGTTTTAAAGGACAGGAAGAATGAATAAAAAACAGTCTAGGATTAGGATTATTTATTTAAATTTGAAATGTCCTAAAATGGTTAAAATGTTTACATATTTTCATACGTTTTTTTACATATTTTTTAACTAATAGTTTTGATAGATAAATCAAGTTCCTTCCGTTGATCCTCGATAAACTTGTGAATTTCAAACACCCTGTTATTCCTACGACCGATTATTTGTGTCTTTCTAAATCCCTCGGTAATATTTTTGAACCATGTCTGAGATTGATCACGAATGCTGTCCATCTTCACATCGATAGAATTTATTCGTTCGGCTCGACAATCGGCTAAAGCTTCAGTCAGTGTATCTCTATCTTCAAATATCTGATCGAGAAGGGAATATAAATAAATAATAGTCATTTCCATAATTTTTTAAAAAGTTGGGTGATTTCTGCTTTATTGATATTTTACTCCTACTATTTTGCTATTTCTTCTACGTTATCGTTATTTTAGGAACCCATTTATCCATTCATAGAGGTAAATAATGACAACCAAAATAACAAACTAACCTTCCTTAATTGCGGTGTAATTTCAACTCCTATGTTATCAAGGGAAACTTTTTCAAGTAAATGAAAACAGTGATTGGATAATTGTTCATTGTATGCATTTGCAACCTCTCGACATAAAGCCATCTCCTCCTAAAATAATAACTGCGTCTTATCTAAAAAATGTATCAAATCGAAATTCCATCTATGATAAGCACTCAGATTCCAAATATATGAACTCTTGGCCTGGTCTTCCTTCTAACCACTTTATCAGCCAGATAAGGTGTTTGTATCTGCTCTACCAAAATTCAGAACCTGATACACCACAGTAAGATGTGATCTAATCAATAAGTACCGTCTCTGAGTTTTCTGAGTCTTTAAGAGTAAATTCAAATAGGTTGACGCAATATGATTGCCTTCGAAAGTTAACAAATATCAATGCTTTTCAAAGAAACAAAAAAAAACATCTGAATGCACTTTGACAAGCCATCTCCTACTGCACTAACGCCAAACAGCTGCTTCACTAACTTCATGCAACTCTCTAGTTTCTTCCCTATCTCAATGTCAACTATTACTGTTTTCTAATGGAACCTTCACCTAGCTCATTCCACTTCTCTCCAGGACATATCAGTACACTATAAAAATCTAATGACCTATTGGTCCTCGACACTCAATTGTAGCCTGAAAGTATAAACCGTTTAGTCAGTTGTAAATTTTTCCACTAAATCTTTTTACCTGTTCAAAATTTTCTCTGTCTTAGATCAAAAAACGCATGAAACAACGTAATGCATTAGTATATGCCATTATCTCCTGTGCTGCATGTAATGGTACAAAGATTTGGGGTAAAAGTAGGCGTTGCATACTTAGAAGTCTCATTTATGCGCACCTTCTACGTATATATTAGATAGATCTATTTGGTATTATCTACTGTGAATACTGAACTGAGCATTCCCATCATCCAAGTTACTGTATTCTCGCGTGGAACATTAATCAAGTTAGACTTCATTCTTATTCATAAATGCATTAATACCTTTAATGTAGTCTTGAATACTCCATTTTTCTTGGTTTGTACTCCCCGTAATTCATGCTAAAGTCCTTCGACAAGTATGACGATAGAAACTCTCAGACATTCATTCATGCAGACAATACCATACACCCTTGTTTTTTTAATCCAAAACAGTTCCGTAGCGTGATTACAGTGTTGTGTAAAATTATGTAAAATTCGATATCTTTGTCTTATTCTATGCAACTACCTCAATTCTGCCATTGCGAGAATATTAATTACAACATGTATTTACCTCAAGCGCTTGCAAAAAATGATCAATTATCGTTGATAATGCCCTTTCAAACTCATCCATATTATCCGCAAGCTGATCTTCAAATTCCACTTCAAATTTCATAAGCTCGTGAAAGAGCTGATCCAATGATTGTCGTACCAAATTTAGACCATCATGCACATCAGTTTTCTCCTCGTCATTACCTAAATTCTTCAATTAAAAATGAAATTAAAAAATTATTATTATTTTCATTGAATCACTGAATAGTTACCAATAATTAAGCTTACCTCATTTTTCACAGACATATACTGTACGGCTGCTTGGGTAGATTTCGATTTAATATATTTATCAAGCTCACAAATAAAGCATTCAAATTCTTTAACCTCTCGTTCACGTTTTTCCTTTGACTCAATTCCGATTGAATATATTCTTTGACAAATTTCTGCAATTTTATTCTGAAGTGTACAAACTTAAGGAAAATAAAGGCAAATTTATTTTAAGTATACAAATATAATCATAAAAGGATATTCTTGAAAATTCTCCATATTTCCAGGAAGACTACCCAAGATAGTGTCATATTTGTTTGAAAAGAATTTCTGAAAGGCATCTTTCGAATCGAAGCCATCGACAAATGCGGCTCTATCAAATGATTCTTTTGACTGTCTTTCACTTTCTTCCATATTTTTAATCTTGTTTTTTAGTTCTTTCTCGATTATTTGTCTCAGTTGTGCTGTAAATTTACAGAAAACTTCGTCACAACACTGAAATAAGTGGCAGATTTCTAGTTACCTTAATGGATTCCTTGCTTTTTCCATCTACGTAAATGAGACTAGGAAGAAATGTGATAACGTATTCAAAGTAGTCTTCGGATTGTGTTAGGGGGTTACACACCATGCTCAAGCTTTTTAGTGAAGAACAGTTTCGCAATTCCAAAATCTAGCTATGATTAGAAATTTATTCTCACCTCTTCCAATTGACTGAGTCTGTTATTATTTAAAATAAGCAATTCAAGTTTCATTAGATGTCCAAAACTCTTCTCGATAGAGGTTAGCTGGTTGTGACTGATTATAAGATCGCGCAAATTGGAAAGGTGTTTCATATTCTCAACTTCTCTTATATTGTTAAAAGATAGATCTAGGTCATGCAAAATAGTTAGCAGCCAACAAACCAATAAATTGGAGATTATTTAATTTATCCAAACCTTCAATTTTCTCTAGTTTGTTGTTATTTAATTTAAGATGTGTTAAATTAGATAAAAACGGAAGATTTTGAATTCTTATGATATCTTGATCGCTATGAACCAAATAATGAAACGTACTGAGAAATTCAAGATTTAAAGAAGTAATTTTGTCCCGATCAATAGCTGCATCGCTGGCTTTTTCTACCTCTTGATTATTATTTATTGATAAAAGTGCTTTTCTAAGAATCTCATCGGAAATCACGCCGTACATTATCAGGAAGAATATGCATAAAATCAGCGGGGCGTCAAGGTTGTATTAAAGGTCTATTCAAAAAATCACAACAAATAAAATCAATATGAGTAAAATGATAAACAAAATTTAAAATTATAAATATATTTCTTGAACACACAAGTTAAATATTGCATTCATTCCTAAGTTTTCGCATTAGAGTATGTCAGAAGCATAATTTCTAATTTGGATAGGTAATAACTATAAAGAATTTTGAGATCATATTCAATAACAATTCGGTAAATTATCATACTTTATTTACAGTGATAATGGCATATGTAAACACCACTCTTCTATGCTAAAACTGATTATTCGCTATCGATGTGTTTCCATTTATTGAAACAAACTCAATTTTTTAGGTAGTGAATATTTCATGATAAAATTAATTTTAATAATTTTTTTACCATTAACTTAAAAAATATCTGGGTGGTTTATAAACTCTAAAAAGCTTAAACAAAATCATACTTAACTTTCTAAATATGTATCGAAGTAAATCAATCATTTACCCAAAATTATTCCATTTTACCAATTCCCACTGTTAGCAACTTATTACTTCCCTTCTGTTTGATTTAATTTCAACATGCAGATTCAAGAAAATGTGTTTTAATTCGCACGTATTTGTTATTATTCCCTGAGGCCTTACTAATTCCCTAACAAATGAGAGGTAGAGACAAATCCTCATTGGAGAATCGAGACTTTTATCATGACACAGTTCACTATGTTAAACACATCAAGTGTAGGAGTTCTGGTTATAGGGAAATGAGAGTAGTGGATGCCAAATAGTGCTAGAGCGGGACAGAGGGCTGAGAATAAATTTTTAGATTCATTAAAAGGGAGGCAAGCCGTATGAACACACAAGGCCGAAGAAACTCATGTAATAAGTCTTTATATGCAACGCTTGGTTATAAATCATAGGACAGCAGTAGCAGATATTAATTCAAAATTCACTTTAGCGAAAATTTAGGGACTGGCAAAAAGATGGAATTCCGAATCTTTCAAGGGGTCATTTTGGTTTTTTTGTCAACTCACAGCATCAACGCTGGTAATAAAAATTGTTTTAAAGAATTATAGGGAAGGACAAAGCTGCTTAGTCTCAGAGAGAGAGAAAAAACAGAGGGTAGACCAGATAAACTGTTCTACTACCACACCAGACTAACTTTTACCATAATTTTAAAATTCTGTTAATACATGTGTAAAAAAGTTATGTAGATCTGGACTACGTCGATCGAATAGACGGGATAAATCGAATTAGTCACGTCGCTAGTTCAATTCAGAGGTGGCTGTGAAACCATCTGATTTATTGATAAATAAGTTAAGCTTATATATAAAAGGATTCTGTGTTTGATGTCAGTTATGTCTGATCGTCGATGTATCTGGATAACGACTGCCACCTGCGTAAGTATCTACCTGTAAACACACACACGTAGATGGGTCGGCTATGAGTAATGTAGTCGAGGTCTTATTCCAATTAATCATCTTTAGTCGCAAGGTGCTGATTGACGTCCGCTGTCTATAGCATTTCCCGTTCAAATATGGACATCCATCTTAAGGATTCGAGACGATTCCTTTGTTCTATCATGATGCTGTCTATCATCTAAGCATTTCAGGGACCCTTGAAAGATTTTCGGTATTTATTTGCACACATTAAGGCCTGTTAAATAGTAAAATAATATATAAATTACCCTTTTGAAAGCATAAGTTTCTTATTTGCTGAAGCATGGAAATTGAGCTTGGTTGAATTGCGATTTGGGGAAGAAGACTGAATCAATTACTGGATTTCAATGTCTGAATATTGGTCAGAAAACGGACCTCTCAATGAGTGGTGATTAATCTTGTCGTTACGAAGTGAATGGTTACGAAGGGAAAGTGATATGTCAGTGACGCGGAATCGAAAATACAATTGATATTACTTAAGATAGGATAATGAGAAAATTTAAAAAAAGGAGCCGACAATAGTATAAAAAGAAATTTAAAGTTCCACTGGAAATATAAAACTTACATCCTATTATTATTTCCACTGCTCGAGATTAGGAAAAAACATTTCTATCGTTTATGTTTTGCATTTACCGGACGAATGACAAATAAAGTGACGTAATACCTATATGAAAAGCCAATTAGTATTTTAAAACACAGTTTCTGAAAATACAAAAACATAGTGATCAGTAAGTCGCTATTGTAACAATAATTAAGAATTAAATTATATATTACAATTGTGATTGGAATAATAACTGTTATGAATCACAAACAAAGTATTACAAAATAGAAATTCTAAAGTATGGACCTATTATTGATGTAGATGAAAACGCTTTGTTGAATTTTATTTGTTTAAAACGACTATTCGTTCGATCGGTTTTCGTCTCGGCGAATAAGGTTTGGACGTTTAATTTGACTTGTATTTATTATAATTTATGGTAATTTTATGGATGATTGGGGTTTTTAATTAAAACATGTTTGCATGCTTCCTTATTTGCGCCTTTTAGCTTTTATTTAGCTTATATTCCATGAATTTTAAGTGTCCCACAATTTCCTATTTTTGAAATGCATACGCTTGGTTTTTCTGTTTTACTTCTTTTCTAGATTAAAAATGGACTTTGCGACTGATCTCAACAGTGATGCTGCAGCACACATCGCTGATTTCTGGGAGAAAGCAAAGCAGGAAGCTGAATGTCTTAAACCGGAACAAAACTCCTTTAAAACCCAAGATCTTCCACTTGCTCGTATTAAGAAGATTATGAAGCTGGATGATGATGTGAAAAATATGGTAATGTAATTTTGAATGTCCCTCACTTTTTTTTCAGATGATTAGTGCAGAAGCTCCTATTTTATTTGCCAAAGCGGCAGAACTTTTTATTCGCGAGTTGACTTTACGTGCTTGGCTTCATACTGACCGTAACCGCAGAAGAACTCTGCAAAGGAACGATATCTCCATGGCGGTGTCCCTCGGTGACACGGATCAGTTTGATTTTCTTATCGATATCGTTCCACGTGAAGAGGGTCGAGCCCATCGTCGTGTAAGAATTTACATATTTATCGTTTTTAGCAATCCTTTGCAATTTATCTGGCCTTACACTCAGTGGTTATTCAGAGGCATCTATTCTAAGTTGCTTTTTCTCTATTGTAGTTCGATCATTCTTAATCTACTCATCAAATCCCTTCTCGCTTAAAGGCATTTCTCGTTGAGAGCTTATTTTTCTATAAAATAACCCCTGATTGTAATTCTCTGGTTCCGTTGTAGTGGTTTAACATGTTAAATAAATTCTCTTTCGATAATATCTGATCTCAGAGTGATGGAAACTAGTTTAGTGGGTAAAATATCTCGGGTATGTAGGTAATTTAGTGAGTGGATTATGTCAATCATTCAAATAGTAAGTTGTTTTACACTTAATTTCATTTTGCCCCAATTTGTTATTCATTATTTAAATATTTCTACCAAATCCAGCTCCTATTTTCTCTATTATTTCTGTGACTGGTTGGAGGAGTGTTCTAATTCTCTCCTTTTAGAGCGTGAAAAAGCATTCTGGTCAGATAACCTTCTCCCGGTCACAGCCCTGTGTTTGTAATCTCCGAATTTCTAACTTGGGGATTCCGATTGTTAAACGACTCTTGATTAATAATTTAATATCGTAGGCATCCCAGTTAGCAAAAACAGGCGTCTTTGTCTATTCCTCCTGTGGCTTTCAAGCTCCCTACCTCTAAATCAATATACATGTATATTTAGTTCTTGATTATATGGATTATCTGTTTCAGAACTTTGTTTTACTTTAATATTATGGCATAAATTCAATAATCAATTTTATTAAGAGTAAACTCGATTCTGTTCCTTGTTCCGTAAGTACTGGCTATATCTAGTTTTGCAGACTGCTTTTTTTAGAATTAAAAATTTTCCTTTTTTGAGTTATTATTGCTTTGAATTTTGAGATTTAATTTATGTTAATTGTGCATTGATTTCAGCTTTCTGATGTAAGTTATACTCGTCACTCTTTGTTGCCCTTTTTATGCTGCTTTTTTCTCTTTAGAATATCTGTTTTTCTGTTGCGCAAGTATAATAATTGATTATTCTCACGTTCATACGGACTAAAGGGGGATTTCTGAAACCTTATTTTGGGATAAATTCACCAAATTATCCCTTTTTGCTAAAATGTAATAGTTAATATGCACAGGCTTATAACACTTATGAAACCTGTTTTGTATCGTTTTAAGACATGGAGATCTTACAGTGGTGTAAATTCTGCTTTTAACGTAGATTAATTTTGTTGAAATATCAAACCTTGAAATGAATGTACGAGCAGCACAAAATTCGTGCGAAAATTACGTAAGTTGAACTTAGAATTACATCTGCTTCATCGTTTAGCTGAAAATACACTCGTGCTATGGCTTATTGCATATTTTGTCTCCATACGCTTATGGTTTACGTGAACGAGAATCGCTATTTTGGTTATTACCTCGAAGATGAATTCTCTATGAACATCATTGTTGACTAGAAGTTGCTTTGTTAGGTCATTATAATATGGAAGAACTAAACATCAAAGCTTTCTGTAGTCTAAATGTTGTTCGATTTTCATTATTTGATTGTCTCAATTTTCGCCAGTTTATTTCAGTGTTTGGAAAACATAGGACTGTTCTTTTAAGCTCATGAACTGTTGACAGTGATGGTTAATTCAAATTCGCTTTCATAAATAGACGTTACGAAAATTGTATTTCTTCTTTTTAAATCTAATATTTATTCAGGATGCCCCTATTTAAAATTTTTATTAGTGATTAAAAAATTAACTATATATTATTAGTATCCCATTTATAAATCGGTTCTAATTCATTTGATCGTGGAAGAAAGCGTAAGTTCGAATCGATAGATAGGAAATCAAGCAAAGCATATTTTTGGCCTCTCAATCTCCATTTGTGCTGCAGTTTATTTGCTGTTTGTTTATTCGTTAAATGCTGTATAATCAAATGTTTTTGTCTTTTTCTGTTTCAGTCTCAACAGCAGCATACCCAATCCGCCCTTCAACAAATGGCCGGTTCTTCCCTCGTCCAACAAGCTCAAGTTCACGTTGTTCAACAACACGCCGGTGGAGAGGATGTTTCAATTAAGAGTGAGGCTGCTGGACAAGCTACTGCTACCCTGGTTGCTAATGCTGATGGCACGTTGACAACTGTCACCGGTGGTCAACCTACTGTTCAGTTTACCACTGTACCCACAGCCACTGCAACCAATGTTTCTGGACAACAAATTCAGTATGTCATTCAGTTGCCAGCTTCCGCAGCAACGGCTTCAAATGGTCAACCCTTCCAAATTCAAATGTTGCCTCAACAGTTTCAGGTAACCGAAGAGGAAGAATTTTTATTTGCCTATTTAATACCATCTATTATCAAAATTTGCATTCCTTAAGTAGATCGGTGAGTTGAGTTACTCTTCTATGCTCTTGAATTCTAGAGAGTCTAGGTTCTGCTTCTATAATCTGTCTACCAACCAGATATCGCTAGGCTACATTTGGCTCAACTCTTGAGAGAGAGGGATAAGACAGAATGCGGTTACTCTAAGGCATTTTATCAGCGAAACAAAGACTAAAAATGAATACATGTTATTTTTGTATTGCTTATGTTTGGAGATCAAACTGTCTGCCCTAAATAACTGTCAAGTTGTCGGGAGCGTTGAGCGTCGCTTATTGATAACGCTAATGGGCGACATGAAGACGACCTGTGAGAATTGATTATCTCGAGACAAAATATAAACACTACAGCCTCGAGCTTTGTTTACCGGATTCGTATTAGTTATCTTGCTTCATCCTTAATAAATTGTCCGTTTCAATGTCCTGTTAGTTCCTTAACGATGCATAACTAGATAGGTCTAATGCTTCCAGCGTTACGTGAATAATGTTTGATCGTGTATGTGCAAATCATAGAGCTTTCCACGTGTGTTTAGGCTGCGAGTACGGACGCAGTAGCTGCTGCTCAAGCAGTCGGAGGAACCTTGATAACCACCGGTGGCGTAGCGGGTACAGCGGCTACGGCTGGTGGACTGCAATTAGTGCACGTTGTTAATCAGCCACAGGCTGCTGCTACCACGGCAACTGTTCAACAACAAGCTGCGACGAATCCCACTGGAGCCGGTGATGGAGCAACTGGAAAGTTGCAAACCGTCCATGTTCAGGTAAAGTCGCTGTGGCTAGAGTTTTGTTCATCCTAGTTTTTAGTGCTGTAGTTGACGTGATCATCATGGAAGCCAGTGATTACGAGTTCGATGCCCTTAGGTATATTGGTGAATTGAACGGCCAACCCCACTGATTTGCCCTGGTTAATAAAGGGGTTGTTCGAATTTTAGTCTCTTAACAGAGACTATATGATGTCACTCATCTACCCAAGGTGAGTATGGGGCTTGGAAAGTATTATGCGAGAATGGTCATAGTGCATAATTATTAAATTAGACCTCACAAGATCGCGACTCAGGGATTGAATTACCAACCGCTAATTAATGCATACCATCTGATAGTTCAAGTATGGTTTTCATATTAGAGTAGCTCCAGAATGCCCAAGGTAAGTGTTGGTGAGCACTTTCCATCATTTGTATAAATTGCTGTTTGGATTAGGGAACGTGTGGCATACGCTTTGAGATTTAACTGGAATAATTGGCTTCCTAAGTTAGCATTTTCTTATTATTGTCAAGTGTTTTTTAAACCGTCAGTCATTATACGGTCATGGCTGCGATACATCATGTAAGACATGTTGAAGAGAGCGAATAGTTTAGAGATCTGGAGTCAGACAAGGTAAATTTAGAGGATCAAGTTACAGCTTTTCATTACATAAATGTTCAGTTATTATATCACTAGTAGTTCTTACTTATTTTTCTCCTTTCTATAGCTCTCGGATCTTACCTCGGGCGTAAGTGATCAAACCATCGATAAATGATCACTCCCCCCTCTCATCTCATCTTCCATCCCACTTGTCTAAATGTCTGCGTATTCCCCCCTCTCATCATCTCTATAACGCTTTGATCACGCATGTTCCTGCTCATATTCAACCACTTTCTCACATTGATCTACCCTCCCTTCCCCTGTGATTCGCGTTGTCTCTTATACTCCTTTGCTTGCGCAAGCATGATGTGCTGTGTTGTGTCATTTGGAATCTTGTCTCTTATGTATGTGTGTAAATACTCTCCATCTCTCCCTACTTCTCTCCGTGTGTATGCCTTCTGTTGTGTAGGGTCAGACGCTTTTGGTCCAACCGTCTGGAACAGTTGTTGTTGCCTCCTCTGGTTCATCCACTGAAGATGGTGCTGTTCCTGGAACAACCACTCTAGTTTCTGTTGATGGCGGGGAGACCTACACAACAGCCGCCCAAGTATTCGCTTCTTCTACCGGTGCTTCCACAGAAATTCCACAGGTGACAACACCTACGTCGTCAGAAGGGCATATTATTCAAACATCAGCGGCGCCATCAGCCACCTCTTCTGAACAACGTGCAGTTGAACCTCCTAGAAAGATGGAAGAACCGTCATTGGACGTTTGAATTTTCTCCCCTCATCTTGGTCTACTTGTCTTTTATTCTCTCTCTACATTTCTTTGTTTCTCTTTCTCACATTCAAAATATGCCTCTGTGTATTTTCTCGTCCTTTATTCCTATACTCTATTATTATGCACGTGCAAATAATTATTGTAAAGAAATTTTTCTTATGCTTGTTGTTAACATGTGTGATCGGAGGTATTTCAGTGTTCTTTTCCCTGAAATTCTTGGTAAAATTGGTGAAGACATATTTAAGCTATTAAGGAATGAGGGGAATTAACACTAGCCAGGGGGTAAATGCTGTGCCAAAGTCGGTTAAAGGTAGTAACAACTTTGATATATTCTAGAACGTCAGTTGTCTAATTGTGGAGTCTCAGTGGCACTTCATGAGATAAATGAATCATGCATTGATTATGCTGGCGTAGGTAAGTTTTTACTTCTTGATACGCTGTATACAACTGATATCACAAAGGTTAAATGTATCAATGTCTTATGTCTTCTCGTCAGGGATTCATGCACTCACTTCTGGTGATCAATGTAAATGTCTGACGTTATGCAATGAAGCATTTTTCATTTATCGTCGTAAATTTTTCTATGACGATAAAATTTAATGGCGTTTAATGTCTCTAATTGAACCAAAGAGCAGGCTATTAGATTTTTACAAGGATAATGGATCATTAAACTGCTTTAAACTTACTATGATTTTAAACATCAAAAGATAAAATAAATACATATCTACGAAATTTGGCAGATAAGCCTACTATAACCATTACTTCAAAATTAGATAATTCTCCTATGTTTTCTCCTTTGTTTTTTAATAAATACACGAGATGCTTCGTGAAGTTCAGTATTTAATGCTAATAGATAGTTTTACACTAATGATCAATAACTTGAATGGGCCTCTATCGGATATCATTATAATGTTCGCTATATTATCTCAAAATCGGTTATGACTTGTATAAACTCACAAATTCGCTTATAATTCCACGAATTTTCAAAATATATGCATAAGAGTTGTATGATAATCTAACATAACTGATCACTTAAACCCTTTTAATCAGATATTGCGTTAACAATTATATAAAGCAGATTTGATTGAAATTTCCTTTGCCTCCATGAAAGGCATTTGAATATTCTGTCAGCCTTAAATAATCAGCACAATTGGAAACTTTAAAAATAGCAAATACAGCAGATTAGTTATTGATTGCGTTTGCAATGAAATCTTGTTTTGTCGTTTATTGAGAAATTGAAATATCTGATCAGTTTAGCCAGAAGGCTCTATGCTCAGAATAACGCTATTTCACCAATAATTTTAACATTGATTAGCTATAAAATATATAATATTTAGTTAAAATACTGGTTCAATGTAGATTAGCATATACTGCGTTATCAGGTCCAGTTTATAGAAAATACAAACGTAGACAAACCTTATTTTATTTCACTTCTCTAGGGCAGCGGAGGACAAATTATACTTTTTTATTAAATAAAAATACAATAAATTATATTGGAGAATAGGTAAATATTTTTTGATGAAGTATGTAAATGTCTGCCCTACCAATTAGACATTTAGAGGTTGATATTCTTACTAGTTAGCCAAAGTGGTTATACTCATACGCCAATTTACGTAACTATGGGTTTGATGACGATTTTAAAGAAATTAAAGCAAAAGGAGAAAGAGATGAGGGTCCTAATTCTGTAGGTGTTTTATTACTTAGCTTGCACAGATGACTTTGTTTATTAAGTTCTATATTTATACTGAATCTTGGATTATGTAGAGGGCTAGATAATGCAGGAAAGACTACAATTGTTAAGAAGTTTAATGGAGAAGATATCTCTACGATTGCTCCAACTTTGGGATTTAGTATCAACACCATAGAATATATGGGCTACAGATTAAACGCTTGGGATGTTGGTGGCCAGCATTCTCTCCGCTCTTACTGGCGAAACTATTTTGAAACTACAGATGCTCTTATATGGGTTGTGGACAGTTCTGATCGACTTCGACTGGATGATTGTCGAGAAGAGTTGAGTAAACTACTTGTGGAAGAACGATTAGTTGGAGCTACTCTTCTTGTGCTGGCTAACAAGCAGGTTTGTCTACTTAGGAAAAATAAGTAATGTCGAGTCACTTCGTCTGTTTATTGTGGTATTTTCTCTTTCTATAGGATCTTCAAGGGGCTCTGAACCCAGCTGAGATAGCAGGTGCTCTTAATCTCAGAGACATTACAACTCATCATTGGAGCATCTATGGATGTAGCGCAGTAACGGGTGAAAATCTTCTTGAGAGCGTCGGTTGGCTTATAAAAGATGTTTCATCTCGCATTTTCTCCGCCGAATAAACAGTCTTTCACTTTGAAGAACCATCACCATCTGTATATCTGTTTTCGAGCAGTCATTGTATCTCTCTGTAATTTTTGTTTGTAAGTTTTTTCCCCACCAAGAAAATTCTAAAAATATATTGTTTTATTTGTGTTCTTTTTATTGAATATTCGCGAAGTAGAAATTCCTACTAAAAGTGCTAAAGAAGAAGTGTATATTTGAGGAAAGCGAGTTAGAAATCAGTGACTGGACGCGAGCGAAGGTATCTCGCGACATTTGGTTTCTGCTTGAGAACATTTTCCTTGATTTCATCCAATTCGGCCAAGCATCCGTGTTTAAATTTCGGCAGGAATTTCTCAATTGTGTCAATGAGAGTGAGAATCAGAAGATCAGCTTGGGTTACGCGATTACCTACAATGAAGGTTCCACTGCGTTCTTTCAACGCCATTTCTATACTCTGAAGCAAAAAAAACCTTATTAAATATTGAATTGGCCAACTTTCGCCGCTCGATTTGACCATATACGTATTTCTTAAAATAGGCCAGGTGGATCTGAATACACTGTTTAACAAACATAAATCGATCTAAACTATTGTGATTAATAATTTAGTTCTGGTTGTAAGGTACCCTTAGGATTTGATCCAAATTTAGATTTATACTCTGAGGTAAGACGTTGAAAATGAAATTTCAGAATTCAGATAGTGCATGGATCTGTAAAATCTTCTAAGTTCCGATTGTAAATGGATTTACGTACATATCAGTCTTTTTAAACACATGTGTTGACTAGAGGCTAGGATCATTGAGTCTTCTCGGTATTCTGCCGCCCCTTTATTTGCCACACTTAATCAGTCCCCTCACTGCGCATGCACCGGTGGGCATCGAATCCTTAATCCTTGATGGACGAACGAGCTAATCACTGCACCATTGGGATAAATATAGGACGCCTTAATTCTTCTTCTTTGAATGCTGACACTAGTTCATTAGTATGGATTTTTTTTACCTTCGTAGTCGTCCCCAGTTAAGTTACTTTTTAAAAGGCTGCTCCAAATGGTCGTCCCAATCAGTGAATATGTTGTGAGGCACGATTTGCGCGTCCTACTGCTACCTTGGATACCTACAATTTTACAGTGTAATTATAAACCAGCAGTTAAACCAGCATTCCAAAGCTGATTATTTATCAGCCCCTGCGTACTGAAAGTTAGAAGTTGAAGGGGAGAGTGAAATAGTTTACTCTATGGTTACAAATGGAGTTTCTGTTTTCAAGGTGTTGTTTGCCATAATTTTAACAGACAGCTCATTGAAAGAAGGGGATTAGCTAGCAAATAATCTACGTTCTATATTTCAGACATACTACGAAAAAAGCTTCTCGATTCAAGGCAGCGTCACAAATATAATGAGTGGCACTTTAGATATGATGACCATCACCGTAAATTATGAGCTTCTGAATCAAATATTGAGTAGAATGTCCAGTTTTAATATACTTTTAAATATTAAATTTCAAAGCGAAATATAATTATAAATAATTATTAAATATTACCCTTGATGAAATTTAAATTTTATTTTATTTTTCTTCCCATTTTTATTGAAAACAACGCTTATCCCTTAAATTCTTAACATGAACTATGAACTATGTATAGTTAGAGGTGAACCGCAGTAAGTGTTCTCTGTAACAATGGTAAGTTATGTTTTTTCTTCTTGTTGAAATATCGGATTGTCAATTATAAATTTAGAGTCTTCAACGCTTATCTGGCAGAAGATCGTTCCACTACTGATTGCTTTATTGATTTTACATCTTTAGCTCACTAATTCAATTTAACACCCATGTATCTCTCAATTCAGCCATTTCTATACGTCATAAATTTTCTCTTTAAGTAAGGGGCATTTCCAAATTCTTGCCCTTAACAGTAACTATGCAAAGGTATTTGTAACATTCCATCAATCTCATGTGACGATTCATATTTTGGTACCACCTAAACCGCCTGGAGATGATTTTTTGTTGGCTGTTCATCAGAAGAAAAGGACACGAACCAGTTAATTCCACTTCGTGTACCGTAAATTGGTCTCTTGCTATAATTCAATTTCCAACCCCTTTTCTTTGATGCTTGTTCCCTGTTCTTTCAACTCCTCTTCATAATTCCTTCCCCCTTCCTCACCCATTCATTCACCGTGTCGAATATGACCACTGTTCAATTGAAACCCTGGTCTTTTGATTTAGAAAAGGCTTTTGTTTCAGTAGCCTTAAGGAAAGTATTAGTTTTGCAAAGGGATATTTCTAAGCCTTAAAGTGGTCTCAATGAATTAGTTTGGTGCCACTTTAAGTTCAGGGTTTCACTATATTTGGAAAGTGTAATAATTTTTGTCTATTGGATCTGTGAAAAAGCAATATGACGATCGATTTTAATTATTATATACTGAGAAACGTCTTATTGGAATTTGATGCGGTAAATACTTGTGAACTTACATCAAAGAGTTCATTGAGATGATCAACGGAAACAATCTTAGAGAAGTTATCAGCATCCTTCAATTTGAAAGAAAAGATTTCCTCCATTAGGGAAGATATCT
This sequence comes from Hymenolepis diminuta, assembly GCA_900708905.1. Classification (NCBI taxonomy): domain Eukaryota; kingdom Metazoa; phylum Platyhelminthes; class Cestoda; order Cyclophyllidea; family Hymenolepididae; genus Hymenolepis; species Hymenolepis diminuta. The sequence continues at coordinate 1,063,965 of CAADRB010000025.1, read as the reverse complement.
GCAAAATTATAGAAAAAGAAAATCAAAATCCGCTGATACAACACATATTGATGATGAAAGAGATCATAGAGGCGACCTAATTTACCATGCATGACGATAGCTGAAAACTAATATAGCGGAATAATTACGGCTGAATCGTAATTGTTTTGAATTGCTAGTTTTTTAATTATCATTATGCTTTCTGCCGAACAGCTCTGCTCATTCAGATGTTTTTAATTTTATTTTGATCAATTCTAGAGGAATCCAATAAAATTTGTGACCTCAGTCCTACGTTTATTACAATGGAAATGACTATGTTACCGTTGGCAAAAAGAAAAAATAATTTCACTTTAAACATTACATGATTGGTAGTTTTGCAAATGTAAAAAGGAAGGACGCATTATTGGTTGATCTGAAACGTAGATGAGTTAAACAAAGAAGATATATAAGTGATTCATTGACTGTTTAAATAGACTGATGCGCACATGGAGGAAAACTGATAATTTGCAAATATATCACAATTTGCGATTTCAGATTTGCACAAATATAAAATATTATCAGAATACTGTGAAAATGTCTGCAATTTTGAGAGGTGTGACATTGGGTATTAATATTTCAAGTAACACTTTTTAAATATTCAACGATTTCTTAATGTATTAATTACCATCGTACAAACTGAATCATGTTATATGCTTCAGGAAAAAATAAGCGTTAAAATTATCTTACTAAATTATAACCCTTTTTATTTACTAAAATTAACAGTTATAAGTTTATATAAAATTTAAAATAATTTTGAGTTATATGTCAGGACATAATTATGAGGGCATTAAATTGAAACTATTTTTTTTTGAAAGAATAAATCAATAACATCTTATCGATTTCGGCGCCCTTTTAATTAAACAAAACAATGTTTCAATTACGTCTGGTTGAAGGCAGCATTCAGAAGCCTGATTACTGCTTTAGGGAAAATAAAATGAGAATTTATTTTTTAATAATAAATAAATTTACAAATAAATTTATAGATACATATGTGCAACCAATAAAATGGCTTGGGAGAATGCCCGCTTGGCAATCAAAACCAAATGATGTTCCAACAGGATTAAAGTACAAACGACAGGCAGCATTTATTCATTATAGTTATTAGAAAATTATATATTTTCCAGTGTTCTTTTCAGAAGTACCATCCTCTAGTGCTTATTACATTTTAGTCTACGTAATTTTAAAATGCTTACACACGGCAGTGAGAAGGTGCAAATTAATTAGTGATATTTGGATCGACTGATCAACGGGCTTCTAATAGCGCGGAAAATATATTGCACAGAAACTCAGGGATCAAGGCATGAATAGAGAGAATTGGAAGACTTGCATACTACAATGCGAGAATACTCTTCATGAGAAAGTGGTAAAACCAATGCTATCAAGATTCAAATAATGTAAGACTTTTGACATCCTGACTTCATAATATACACCTATTCGACCGTTTTATTCGCTATTGATTCATTCTGATATTTTGCGTGTTCAAAGGTCATTTTATGAATAGAATTTATGCAGTTTGTTTGCATTTCTATGGGTAACAATGAACGAATAATGGACTCTATCGAGCCCTGCAATATAAAAGTGTTAGGTCGCCCTATTATTAATTGCCCAACAGGAATTGCTAACTAGTTAATCCACTCTGGGATTCAGAGGAAATACAAAAAATGAGTTTTTTAACACTTGTACATGGAGCAATGAACAATCCATTAATTAAAAATGTACAAACAAAACTCAAATCCCTTTAAAACCTCAAATTTATCCTCAATTACCATTTTACCTCCTCCTCCTCTTTACCCTGTAGCAGACTATTTTCCGCATGCTTAGATACTTTCTCAGAAATAAAAATAGCATTTGTTTTGAAGTGATAAACAGATCAATTTTGAAACATATCGTTTTTGACCTTAATCAAGCAAAATCTATGAAGCCAAATAATGTTTAATGTATTCATTGTTATTTGATTATATTTTCAAATAGGTAGAATGATTAAATTCAGCATTGAGACCTAAGGCACATAATTCCTTTATGCCCAGAGATTCACAGCACATTCATATGAAATATCACAACTTCAAAAGTATGTACTCAACATGTTCTCAAGGAGTAAGCTTACCACAATTAATAGGTAAAAACTCTTTCACTGACTCATGCTCTCCAAATAGGTGAAAGAGTTCATCTTTGAAATCAATGAAATTTCAACACCCGACAAATCTACGGTTATCTTTTCATCAATAACATGTAAAAGCAATTTATAAATCAGTTCATTCGGTTAGATATTTTAATGGTAAGAAAATTAGGTAAAAACAGTTAATATTAAGAATAATTTCTCTGCAATAGTTTCTCGAAGTGATAAAGTGTATTTCTTTTTAAATCATTGAATTCTATAACATGATAAAGCTATTTTACATTCGTTAATATATTTTTTGAAACTCCACAGTGGAGAGAATTGCTCATGCTCACTTCCCATTTGAAAAAAATACGGAGACTTTAATCTAGTGACTCCAAAGCAATCTTTAGCAATTTCCAAATTAATTAGTAACTTCCAAGTTCTTTGTTAGCCACTAAAGGAAAACCGCAACTCACCAACGAGTTTAATCGTTCAATCAAGTAGATCTCTCTGGCATCATTTCCATAGAGATTAAAAGTTCTTGCGAGAAGGCGAGTAATCGCTATACTCTCATTCAACAAGACCTTGTCTCCATTCGGTGTGGTCACTTCCAAGACTGGCAATTTTTTGAAAGGAAGTGTGGGTTTCAAAGTTGGCCATTCAGCGCTGGTCACGCGTTGATCGATAAAATCTTTGTCTGCGGCATGTAGGATCAATCGGATGAGTTCACCACGTCCTCGAATGTTGAAGTAAATCAACTGTAATGGAAATGTCATCAAGAACTATTAAGTTTTCAAAGTCAAGCGATGTAGAAATAAATAAATTAGATTCGTCAACAAAATGGTAGTCTAAATATGAATAATGCAGATAATTATAAACAAACAAACCTGAAGTTTTCGATCCATAAAATAAATCACCGGTAAAATAAGAGAAAAACCAAGTAATTTGATTATAGTGAGAAAACCACTAACTTTTTTTCTTGTAACTAAAACAAATTCATAATCAAATCTGATACTACTACCATTGCTACTAAACCATCACTCCGACATAATGAGATTCGGTTAAATATCAGTTAATCGAGGTGAAATGAGAAAATATAAGATTTAATATTTAATACAGGCATATCGCCTTCAAATAATATTAAAATAATTAAAAATTAATAAAAATAATCTAAAAATTGTGATGCCTCTAGTCTATTTGCTAATACGAATCTGAGAAAATTTCAATTTAGTTTTGTCAAATATATGAACCATGATTCAGTCAAACAATGAAAATAAATTTAAATTAAAATGTTGCATTGATAAAACATGTCGAAAATTCCTGACGGACTGAAAAGATTTATTAAATATGGATTTTGAACATTCTAACATTATTTTGGAACATTAACCCGCTGTAAAATGATGGTTTAAAGCAATAAAAAAGAATAAAATGCAAAAAATAAAATAGCAGGGTTTTTACCCTCAATTTAGCCCGATTCAATTGAAGATCCATTTTGAATAAGTGCTACAGGTCCGCCTTCTTTTGCTCCACGGCAGTTGTGTTGCATCATTAAACACGCACTGCACAGTCGACCTTGAACCAGCTAATAAAATACCGTCGTTAGTGGAGCGCAGAAGTCGCTCTACTCACGCACAAAGCACGCTTTGAAAAAGACTTAACGAGTGAGAATTCAGGGTGTGTACCAAATATCCATGAGTATTTGAGAGAGATCATTACAAGACAAGCAAATGACAGTGAAGGATTGCTCCTAAATGGTTCTCAAAAAAATTTTTTTATCAAAATTTATTTAAAGCGATTTGATGAAATGCATATCTACGTTTTGCATTGGCTCGAACTGTTTCCAATTGTCCCACTTGGAGAATACTGACTGACGCTTTCTTGACAACTCAGTCTTTGCCTGTAAAGTCTAACACACTGCGATTACAGGACTGGTGGTACGGACCCTCGATTCCCGTGCTCTTCCCATATTCCTTTGCCTTTTTCTTCGTCCCGTTTTTTTTAGCGCTTTTCCGCTCTCTCACTTTTCACAATTACCTTATTTCTTATTTGTCGTCCGTCAAAAATTCTGCTTTATTCTCAGTTCTCTTCTCCGGATCTCCGATAACTGTGATTTCCTACTGTTAGCCAATAGCTGTTAGTTTTAACTCCTACAACAGGTTTAGAGATGTACAATATAAAAATCTTAATGAAAACTTTAAAAATGCGAAAATTTGACACATTGTTTTGAAGGCGGGTTTTTTTTTGTTTTGATAATAATAGTTCAAATACCAAATCAACGCTTTTATTCAATTTGATTGATGTGCTGATTTACTTATTGAAGCCTGTAGGTGTAATTGAAAATACAGGATTTCACTACTTTGAATTTTACTAGCAGACTAACGCAAATATAATTTTCAAGGATGGGTATTAATTTGTGGCAACGAATTTACTCAGTTTACTTCCGCTTTTTAAAGGCATATTGCTTTTTGATATAGAAAAGAAGGTGAGCCAATTCCTTACCGTGCACCGAAAATGCGATATCGTTTCTGCGTTATCGATGCGTCACTTCCACATCATAACGGTGACAGGTCAGGGTATGATTACTTTAACCATAATTAATCGATTAGTCTCCCGTCTGATCAATCATATCCTGTCGCGTTCTGACACTGAAGTTCAGCGATTAGTTCAATCCTCCAATCGCAATCTGACCAAACCCAATTCTATGTCTATAAATAGATTCTTTAATTGCTTCGATAAGGCTGGTCTGGTCTGGTTACTAGATTAATCTTGCCTGGTTAATCTTTGTCTTCTTTGGAGAACGAACAATAGTAGCATATATTCATTAGACTGGAGCCAGATCAGGCTTTACAATAGATATGTTTGAAGAAGATACTGATTACTCAATACGTAGATTCATAAATTTTGATAAATAGACAGAATATTTATGCATTCAAGTCTAAAAAAACAATTTTAGTAGGTACCTGAGATCTGCCTAATGTTGTATTAAACGAATAAAGTTAAAAATTCATAATTATAAACAAAGATCATACAATAGATGGGCATTGTTCTAAACCTGAAAAATTTCAATATTCGAAAATACATATCCGCATGATCAGCAGTTGTTAATAGGTGACTTCTAACTAGCATCCGTAAACTGAAATAGGTTGGGATGGTCGAACTAGTAATTATGTAAATTTAGACATTTGAGATGAAATAATTTATTGGAAGTCAGTTCAGTACTAATAAAACGATTGCAAATAGACTCCCGTTCAGAAATAACACAGCTAACTTATACAATTGATAATCGATACTATTTATTTACCGATGAAAATAAAATAAAAGTGAATAAACATAGTAATATCAATTAAATGAAGCTAAATATTTTCAGACATATCCCTTAGAGGCAGATTAATGTAGATTCTCTCTAGATTCTACTGGGATAGCCAAAATTTCTTCCTTGTTGTGGGGCAATGATCCGTCATCTGCATCTTGCCTCTCATAGATCATTTTCGCTTTCCAACATTGATATTTTGCCGAGTGAATCCACTGGCTGGTTTTTAATTGCCAAATGCTTAAAACGACTAAATACAGTCACACGGTCAGGATGATAATGGCCGATATAGAGAGCTCATTTAAAAACTATTGGAATAATTCAACTCACGATCATATTGCATTTTCCGCAAATCCATTGATAAGAAGGACCTTTCAAGAATTTTTGTGGGAAAACCAGTGGCATACAGATGGGTAATATTTTCATCTAATTATCCAGGTGGGAGTGTGGGGTTCACAACGCTAACAAGGCTGATTGAATCACGTGCGCTAGAGCTCACCACGGGAAGTGCGGCCATGTAACCGGTCGCGTTGAGATCAAGCGCGGCGTGTGTGCAGAGACCTCCTCAACCGATCAGCAATCAAGATCCCTGCAGCCCAGCATGGTTTTGTATTTAATGACTAAGCATTGATAAAAAGAGGAAAGGAAGTGGTCAATAAACCCTCTTCACTCAGCATCTTACCGGTTCTTACCATTTTGGTAATAGAGGACTCTACTAGAGGCTATTTGGACTGCTAGGAGGATTACTTAGGTTTAGCAAAAGAATTATTGGTGTAGCATCCGCTACATGATTGGTGACCCTGACGTG
>CAADRB010000025.1:1039523-1053095 GCA_900708905.1 Hymenolepis diminuta | reverse complement strand
TGGTAATAGAGGACTCTACTAGAGGCTATTTGGACTGCTAGGAGGATTACTTAGATTTAGCAAAAGAATTATAGGTGTAGCATCCGCTACAGGAGCCAGTGAAGATGGAACCCATCATCATTGGCTTTGATTAAATATCATAATTTAATAGTTAACATCCCTTAATAATGTTTTTTTATAACTCTGTAAATCATAATCAGTCCTTAATCCAGAATCAGAATGAGTTAATTTTAATGACCGATCCAAAAAGGACTCCAATCTGAAGCCTCAAAGAATCGTCAATTATTTTATCTCATAAGTCAACGTATTGGAAATTTTACCTTAATTCGCGACACGAATATCAGCTTCATTCCATATGTATTGTTGACTTTTAGACCATTGTTGACCATTTTTAAATTCGTACTCTTTCACAGTTCAATGCAACCATCTGTCATCATATTAATGGCGGACTGCAAAACTTGCAAACTTCTCACATTCTACCCTGCTTACTTCCTTACCGCGATGTGGAACTCAACTCTTGATCATATTCTAAATGGACTACTTACAAATATTATGAAAATATTTTTATTGTTAGAGAAGCAATAGTTGCGATTTCTAATCTTGATAAAGTATTTAAACAGGGTGAAACTTTCAGAGTGGGTTGATGTAATGGAGGTGAAGAGGTCTGGAAGGATAGCCTGTTAAGGAGTAGAGTATAATCAGAAGAGCCTTATCTCAATTGAATTCTGGACTTAGTGAGCATTTAATTTTTACCCTATACTTATGGTTAACTGTGTCATATTCTGATGGTCCAAATGTCAACTGACAGAATTTAACCACTCGGATTCTATTTGAGTATAACTCTGGAAATTACTAATAAAGTAATTAGTTGATTAATTCAATTAGTCTCTTCTAATCGCCAAGTGTAGTAATTTTTCATTGTAAACAAACTCTCCAATAGAGTTTTAATTTCGCTTTTAACTTCTAAATTGCCTATGTGGAGGTGGTTAAGGACATTGGGTTAGGTGCACACTATTGTAACAAAACGTTAAGCGAAAGTTGCTTGAGCTTAAGGAGATGATTATCAATACAATAGTTATAGGATATTTCCTTCATGACCTTATCAATAAAGTTTTTGACATCCCAAACATTTAGCTAAAAGGGTCGGTAAGCAAGTCTGAATCCATCGCATCACCAGTCCATTCTTAAATTTTGGGTTTGGGCGATTGTAGAAAAATTGGGTTGAATGTGCTTCTATTTGTTCACAATAAAAACGATTCTTTTACGGTCTTCCGCTTTTAAGAATAGAGTTGAAATGACATGTAATTTGCGTTCTGTCAGACCCACTTAAATCAAAGGTAATAGAGTATGCATATGTCAATAGCGCCAGTTATCCATTACCGCTTAAGTATTAAACACATCAAAAGTTAAAGAAATTCCGACTTTCTGTAAAGAGTGCCAAGACAAATAAGTGTGAAGGAAAATACTTTTTAGTCACATTATGAAAACATGTTGATCTTTCGCCTCTGTGTTCCTATGACTCAAAGCCCTACCTGTCATGTCTAGGCGAGTTTACCAATTCTCTTTTTTCCATTACTGTTCTGTCCAAATGCACTCATCCACCTTTGTTCAAGTGACTTTTATAAAGTGGTTTCGTATTTCCACTCATATACACACATGCAGACATGCGCTTGTCACTTGTTCGTGGGCTTCCCTCTTATCTTCTCCCTCCCTCACCCCCCTCGATTCAATATACTTAAGTCAAAACAACCGTTTGTGTTCTACTTTTTGGAACTGTCGTTGTTGGTTCCTGCAATATCATGTGAGCGTTCATTCTCTTATTCAACAATAATTCACATAAAACTTTGAATCTAAATATTCGAGTGAAATGATTAATAAGTCAAAATAAATTTCTGGCAGAAAATCCGAGTAAGCAACGATAGAAAATTTAGAGATTTAATAAGAGACTCTTCAAATTGAGAGGAGCAAAACATCTCGATTTAACTCAGTCAACCTTAATTAATCTCAAAGCTGTAACGACGGCAATTAGGTCACATTAAATTAAAAGCTTAAACTTGAATCGAAGGAAAGAGTCCCACCGTATAAATCATTAAATGAAGTGGGCTGTAATAGGGTATCTGTCATGTACGAACTGTTCGAATCTTTAAACACTTATCTTCGTGCCCATAATAAGAAAAGACTGCAATGATACCTCAATAACTCTCTTCATTAACGGTAACTCAAGTACAAGACAAATGAATCAAGGTCAGCCTGGGAGTAGTAAGAAAATAGGTCTCGTCATGAACAATTTACATTCAAAGAAATAAAAACAAATAAGAGGAGAAGGGTGAGAGGGGGAAGAAGAGAACAAATCACTTGGAAGAAAGATGGATTATAAGGAAAAATTTATTGGGAAGTTTTCAAAAAGGACAAATCACGCCACATCAACAAACACCTATAGCAAGTAGACATTTGTCCAGAAAAACGGAATTTTCATAGTGATGAGCTCGGACTTAACAACGGCTTTTGGTTTCACTTTGACAAGAGGGGTATAATGGGGTAGACAGAGACAGATTCATCTTAACCGCCAGTTACTATACCAACCGCTACTACTCCGATCCTATTTTGAATCCTTTGTTGAGGATACTACACTGCTTTCGCCTTGACCATCTTCGTACAGAGGATTCTTAACTTCCATTTCACTTGCCTACAAATAAAGAAATCATAGTCAATATTAACTTATGAAATAGCATTAATAACTTCCCAATACTAGAAGAGTACTTGACTTGGATAATGGAAAGATATCCTAGAGTCATCCTTACGAGAAACTCATATTCTACCACTTTTCTTTATAAACAAATTTGATCAGGGTGGTTAGTCGCAGCTACTTGGAAGGCGTACAGTTTGATCACTGCGCTATCACTAGGCTTTCCTAATCTCTGAAAGAAAAACTAAATTGATGCGACAAGACCAACTATTATAATTTAATAACTGGTGAAGATTTTGATCAGCAGTCCAAGTGACGAATCATGACATCTGAAAATCGGTACTATAAACCCTCATTGTGTTATATAATCCACATCCAAAATCAGATGAACTAAAATTCTACTCTCAACATCTTTCCGATCCTTACTCATTTATCGTTTATTAGACTTACTGTTAACAAATTTCAGTCACTTGCCCATAATGAAAAATTGTACTTTCAGAATTGCTGTGGGCTATAATTTAATAACTATCAATATTAATTCTAAGTATCTAACATCTTAATGTCTATTTATATTTCATTAAGTGTTTAATTTAACCAAAAAATGTATTTAGTTCATTTTTCATCGCTAATTAGTCTAACGGGCGAAGTCAATTCAATGCTTTTATCGATTGTCTTGTTAAACTGAAGGTCGTGATTTGATTGGCTTGACAGGGTCTACTGAGATTTGATGCTCGCCATCTCAAGTACGTGATTGGCCTGCTTTAATATTAAACTGTTTGGCTTAAAATAGCAACCTGTTAAAATCATGCCTAAGCTTCTCATTTGCCGCTAAATTGTAATAAGCACTTGTTATAAATTATTAATCTATTTGAAAATTAGACGTCATATAATTGAGTAGCCCTGAAGTATCAATATTAGTGGCGGTATAATTATAAAAACTTCTACAGATACTATTTTAAAAATAGAGGAGCTTGAATTTGAGAGCAGCTAACTTCAGAGTGTTAAATTTTGAAAAATAAATTGACCTACTGCTGCAAGGCCGGGACATTCGTATACACTGACATCGGGTTCTTCACATTCTCCTTCACTATCCGAATTACTACTAAGACTTCGAACTCTGCCCGCAGCTCTGAAAAGGCAAAATATAAAGAGTTCATTGTAATTATATCATGTCAAAATAATTTATATTTGAAACACGCCGAAATTTAATTACATAATCATTTAAATTCATTCGGAAAGAACCTTAGGTACCGGGGTCTGTGTAAAGAATTGATTTTAAAAGTCTAATACACAGACGCCACAAAGATAAGATTACTCATAAATTGTCAGTATTATTAGGCAGAGAAAAATAGTTAACCGGCTAACTTAAAGAAGGAAAATTGAAAGTCATTATCATCACTTGAGGGATAGTCTTGGGAGGATTTGAGAAATATTTTCCACTAGGTGAATATCTAGTTACCCAAGCTTCTCCATGAATTTAAAAAGTTAAATTTCTTTTCTTATCATTAACGTCTTCTAAATACTTTTTTTTCTTGTGACAACGAATAGCTAAACTTATGTTCTTTATGGATTTATTTCTTATGTTCCCCGATTTCCAGAAGTGCTCTGAAGCGTCACAGATATTATGAGAGTTTGAGGAAAAATTTAAATCCAATTTTGTCCATAATGGAGGAAAAATGACAAGTCAAATATTTAATACAATAATTTCACCAGCTTTTTGTTGAAATTAAATGGCTGGCAAGTTACGATGGTAGAGGTAATTAAATAACTTTATTTCTTTATGACTTCTTAATAATTGCTCCCTATCATACATACCCATACCCCTCAAATACTTCTTGAAATACTGTTAGCAAATATAAAATAAAGGTGTATATTAATTACTAATAAAACATTTATTACCACTGATTTTATTCAAAAAAGAAAATGAATACTTTCAAAAGACGACTGAATAATTATATTAAAAATTATAAATAATAAGCTTTCAAAATAGAGGTTAGACAATATACAGTTGGTAAACATTTTTTTGGATCTTTTTCCTACTAATAAATTCATCTGAAATTATGACAAATTTGTGTTCGCCCAAATTTTCCACAAAATTATCAAGAATAAAAAGATATACTTAAATCCAGACTTGACTCTCTGTAAATGATTAATCCCAGACAGACAGTTTGAGGTTAAAATTATCTCAAACTAAACATTTTATTGTATGAAAGTTGACTCAACTATTTTAAAGAACAAAATGAGTGATCTTGGATTGAAAATTTATTATTTTCAATACAGGCGGCGTTTTTTTCAAACAATAAATCTCTGGACCTCTTATGTCCAGCAGTCTATTAATTAAAATTGGGATTTGAGAAATGGCAGTGGAAAATTATGTCCTTTTCTGAGGAGTTTAGATCATAGAGTTGAAAAAATAATAATGCAGAATAGGCCATTAGACTTACTGTTCCATGGCGAGCATTTGTTGTTTTTGCTGTTGGTAGTGATACATCTGCGCGGAATGGGCCAAAGATCTCTCTTCTGCACTCTCAATGGCACTTCCCTTCTTACCTACCAGGGGAGAGGAATCTCTTCTCTCACCAAACGCTGCTCTATAACCCGATGAAAATGAAATTGAAAGGAAACAAAATATGGCATTTAAAAGAGAATATAATTGGAGAGTACTGAACCATATTCAAATTAAAAGTAGATTCCTAAGATACCACTAGCCATTGCTAAATCAAATTAACTAGAGCAAGAGGAAAGCGATTTATCGGGAATAAAATGGTTCAAATTCATCTGTTAGTGCACATGTAATGACTGATATATTAATAAATTTTTTCATTGTTCAAATTTGTTTTTTTTTAAAATCTGTCATCCGGTAAAAAGCGCGAAATTGTAGACATAACTTACTACGTGGGTTTTACTAAACTTGATTTTCAATATAATTGTGTTAGTTTATCCCAATCCTACATTTCTTCTGAGAGACAAAGTTAATCCGAGAAGGGAGATAATAAGTTTAATTTTAACTGTCTCCTAACAGTAGTGCAAGGGAGATGGTCATTTAAATGTTTTCATACACATTAAAGTCGTTCTCATTAAGAAGTTACCTAAAATGAAATGAATGAATGCGTGGGAAGAATAATTCTTAATTCTTTTAGAGAGGTACCCATTTTTTGATGGTAAATATCATAAATCAATAGTTCGAAAATCTTCGTTTTTAATGATGAAGACATAAAATAAAAGCAGAGATTAATAAAAAAGGAATAGCATTGATAATCATCAAAAAATAAATAAAATATTATTGGATTTTTAGTCGCAACTAATAAAAATTAACTGGAATATCTCTGAGGTGTCAAAATACCAGTGCACGTTCTTAATTTTAACCTGAGTGACAAACTCGATTCAATCTCAAAATGGAGGGTTTGAAATGCATTACCCTCTCTTCCACATTCAAGCCATACGCCCTTTTATCAAACAAACCTAATATGGGCTGGATTGATAAATCGACGAGTGATCGTCATTAATATTCTAATATATTTATTATTATTTATTAATGAAAGATGGATTAGGGTTGAAAGATGATATCCTCTCAACCCAAAAAATTACCATATGAGGTCACATGACTGAAAACTACAAAGTCGCGAAAATAATGAGAAATGAGGGCTTACTTTGGCCAGTATACGACTCCTAGAACCACACCAAGAATAACAGCTCCCACACAAAGAACGGATATAAGAGCTGAAATAAAATTTTATAAAACTTTTAATATTGGTATGGTGAAACAGAATTTCAACAGTAATGCTAAAATTCTTACTTGCTGTTTGCCAGCTCACCAAGGAACTCAGTTGAGAGAACGTAGAGCCGCCTTCCGTTAAATCCATTGTCTCATCTCCGGGTACGACAGCTAAAATATAAAAAATTTTATTTCTATTTATATTAAGCGACCGAGGAACATAATGGTCTAATAGTAATTTGACCTGCAAAAAATTCATTTTTAGTAATTATCAAAATTACACGCATTTGGTTAAGTAGAGTAAATAATGAAATGTTTAGATTGGATAGCCTGAATTGGGCGAAATATTTTGGCCATAAATTAGATTGAAAATGTTAAATGAGGAATGAACAAATGGACTTCGTCTATGACCTATTGTAAGAACAACATCTGAAAAGGGGATGTAGCTATTAAAACGTGAGGTATGTTTATCCGAACTTTTTTCTAGACTGAATCTTACCATCATCTAAACAACTGACACTCGAACTTAATTCGCTGGTGGCCTGGGAGTTGGAGTCGATACCGAGGTACTGGTCAACTAAACTCCAAGTAGATCTAACCTGACTATGATGTGATTCATAATAACAACAGTTTTGCATACTTGTAATGGCATGACTTCAATGTGTAGAAATAAAACTTTACTCACTATAAATATGTAAATGCAGCACTTAATCTTTTATTAATTTTAAATTTTCTTATCATTTGTGGAAAATATTGGGATAATGGGATATTTTAATGTTCTTTAACTTTAAACTGAAATGACTTACTTTTCACAGCTTGACGCTTGAACTTCTCATAAGTCTCCATCATACTCGGCTTAAAGTCCGGGTGCCTATCAGAATTACCACTAAAAACCCATTTGTTTGGAGAATCTGAAAAAAATAATGACAATATCAACATTAATTATATTTGAAAGTTAAACAGTTTATAAAAGGTCAGATAGTAGGATGAATGGAGTAAAATCTTCTGAGGACAATAGCCAACAATGTGGAAAAAATCAATAGGAATAGTATCAATAAATTATAAAAATTAACATATATAAGCGCGCCATTTTTGGAAATATCAAATCAATTTAAAATATTTAATGGGAATAGGAATTTTATAGCATTGTAAGTCTGAATTGATGTTAAAGTGGAATTATCATAGGACCAAAAAACCGACAGCATATAAATTTTATAAAATCAATTAAATAGCGAACGGTTTTCAATAATTCTATATACACACAGAGAATAAACCCAAACCTTTATCTCCTTGAGATAATTCATCTCCATTTTCGTCTGAATTGCCTAATGAATAAGGTCCTATATCCTCATCGTCAACTCTATCCTGGTAATCGAAGTATTTATTCCTATCATGAGAAAGAGCCACTGCAGATGTAAGAAGAAGCGTTATTACGACGACGGCCGACCGTCGCACAACCGGACGCAGCATAGCTGTCCGAGTAAATGCGCGTATCGATCCATCATTAGGTCAGTCAGACCCCACAGTGTGTCCGTAGTACTACTTTCTCTTTCCCTGAGATGATAGCGCCTGCCTTAGAGATTAGTGGGACAGACAGGCGAACTTATCCCAAGAGTTCCCAGATGGAGAATTTTGCAAGAAGGGGTAGTTAATGGTGTGGATTTATGCATGAATGGTGGTTGTATCCCTTACCAAAAAAACACCAAACAGACCAGTTTGATATACATGAGGAGAATCATCTTTATAATTAAATGAGATATAATTTGAGAAGAATATTTCATATGAAATTGCAAAACATTTCAGATAAGTAGGCTCTTTAGTCACAAATGAGAAGCATTCAATGCAACAAAATGCAATAAAAACGATCAAGGTTTTTCAAATTTTCTTGAATGTATTGAGAGGATTTAATAATTAGAATTAGTAAAATTTTCACTTTACTAATCTATATTTCACAGAGCCCCTTTTAAGCAAATTGAAAAAGGAAAGCACGCTTAATATTTATGAATTCTTGTTTGGCTACTGCTTTTGGATATTTAGAAGAATAGACAATGGTTTTAGTGAGGTAGAAAACAAGATCCTGACGTTTAACATTCTATAATCAATCGAATTTACTTTTGTCATATTTTCGTGAATACCTGGAACCCAAATCCTCCGCGCAAACAACAAAAGGGGCTCCAGAGAGAGAAGATGGTTCTAGTTAATAATCCTATATAAGAGAAGAGATTTTACTTCGTAAGAATGAATGAAGCACAACGTTTTATTCTTCACGTGTGTTAGTGACGGCGTCATACTTCTTGTCAAAGTGAAAATATAATTATGAAAAAATGTTAAACATTTTTCCTCAATGAAATTAACTGAAATATCGACTATTCCTTTAATTATTCTTGTTAGCCACTTTGAATTACGATATACTGTACACAGTTAGAGTTGGACTGTACTAGGTTTTCTCTATGACAGCAAGAACTTGACTTTTTCCATCTTTTGGCCAGGACATCACCTTGTAAATAGTAAAATTTCTAATAATTGAGTTGGATAGAAGATCAAACATTACAGTTTGTTAAAATTTCATTAGGATTAGTTACAATTTTTTGACTTTAATGACATTTCAGTTGAAAGCTCATTAGATTCTCATTGGAGAATAGTTCAGCCTCCCTTATTTGGACTATTTCATGAAGGCACTTCTAAGAGGAATGGCAGATAAAGAGGAAATATGGGCAGGTGGAAATAATTCAGTCAAATTTTTTAAACGAACTACGAAACCTAACTCACGAATTAATTAAAACTACAAGAGAGCTCTCTTTCATTGACAAAATGCAAACAAAACTGGGAATGAGCAATGTTTAATTCGAAAAATCCGTTAAATGTACCCGTAAATTTTATATGCATTTATTTATGACAAAACTGGCAACAAATGATTTTTTCTTAAATACAATTTTTAATAGTTTTCGCAAATAAATGGAAAATAATTTGCTTCTGGAATCTTGTTTATTACAATGAACAAAATTTGAGTAATAGACACACAAATTGCACTTTCGCTTTCAAAACATATACTGTAGTAAAACAAAAAGCAAGGCAGAAAAGTTTTAACTTGTAGTTGTGGGACATTTGTTTACCCAATTTGAAGTCAACAAGTTGTCCTTTTTTTCAATTAAGCATTGAAAATTTTGTAATTGTTTGTCATTTTATGGCTTTTAACTAATTTCTTTACTCGAGGATATTTCATATTAAAGTAATCTGAATTTCATACTGTTTCCTCGCATTTCAAAGTGATACAGTTAAACAAATTTTTCTGCTTAAACGTTGTGCACAAGAATATTTCTTATTTTCTCCATTATAAATGCCTTTTAATCATTATAGAGAGAAACGCATGCAATATCAATATAAAAATGTTGAAGTGTACGATAAAAATTGTTAGGAAACAGTTTTACCTCCTTAGAGATAAAATATTTAATATATAATGTTAAAATGAGATTCATGTAAGTAGTAGGCCCGTTTAACAATTACTTTTGGTCAACAATAATGATTAGCTAATCAATACGATCTGGACAACAAAAACCACAATTACCGATAGATAGAAAAGTAGAATATGAAGATACCGTTCCAGAAAAGTGGGAGTATCTCTGAAGCTCACTTGAAATTTGAGCCTCCTTGTTATTAACATCTTCGAGATGTTTGAGTGATTCATTTCAGCATAAGATTGGTTTTCGAGATAGTCCGAAATAAGTGCCCTGATTTTCTTGACTGGAGATTTGAACTCACTTGCACTCATAGTCAAGCATTTCATGAACTAGCTCCAATTTGTTTGAAACAAGAAAAAAAGGAGGCCTGAAATTAGGTCGTTTTAAAGAATGGATGGTTATACTACTTGCTATAGCCAGCAGATGTCTATCAACATAGATGTCGGCCATCACGCCGGGACACCGACAACGAGACACGACTGACGTCTAACGAAGAAATGTTTCGTATATAAACATAGTTTACTTATTAATAAATTGGGGCGATTTGCTTGCTACCTCCGAACTGATCTGGCGACATGGGTGACTTGACTTATTCCATCTATTCCTTCTATTCGATCGATGTGGCCTCGAATATCTTTCAACGTTTTTACACTACTCGTATCTTCATTGCTTTGAAATCAACTAAGAATTTCTAACATAGCAGAGATCACTGAGCTGCGCTCACTCATGACCTTTTTACTGTTTTGTGTAATTGTTTTATCAACCGATAATTTTCGTATTTAACCCATTTGAATACATTTACAAATGATTTATATGCCCTCTATGGCCTTATATATAATATGAAATTTTTCATTAAATTCTCTCTATATAGTTATAGGAAGTAATTTAATAAACTCTAAAGTATAAAGATGATATGTAAAGTAAGTAAGAGTAAGAAATTTAGCACAGTTAATGCCGAACGACTTAAGGACCCGTCAAGTAAGATGTGATTTTGAATATAGTTCAGTACATACGAAAGTAGCACGCCTTTGAAGTAACGTGGTCCTAATTAAAACAATCTGGTAACAATGATTTATATTTTTGCATCACATGAAAAGAAAAGATATTTAATAGAAAAATTCATGAACAACGTTAAGAGTAGCATTCATAATTTGTTTTCTAATGGGTAATGCGTATATTGTTGTTTATTTAATTTATTTCTTTCGTTTTTTTCTATATTCATTAGATATCGTGGAAAAGGATCACTTTATTACCGTATTAGGGAAACTTGAAGAATTAGCTAATTCAGGTTTGCGAAATAATAAGTCCGTTACATCTACTACTTTGTTGTTTTCCCAAAATATCAAAATAGTATCAGATGACATTATATATCATTAAGTGCTTTATTAAAAAGTTTTATTTTAGAGAATCCAATTTACGTCAAGGATGGAGTAAAAGGTGGCCGATATGAAGAGGGTAAAACCGAATAATGCATTATATTCAAAAGCTTTTATGACCACTAATAAATTTCATTTTATCATTTTCAAATTTAAAAAAAACAATACAGATCGGCTGCTTTTGGATGAGAAAGCAAAAAAACGCAAGATTATGGTCAAATTGAGGAAAGATATCATACGATTCAGGAAATGGTTTCGGTAATTTTCTACTTACTGTTGATGAAAAAGGTATTTTATAAGTGTAAACAACCTTGTTTTGTTCATTTTAGAAAGCTTTTCGTTGAGGAGGAATATAATCCCATGATAATTAATGGTGAGCAATCGTAAATGCCACAAATTGTTAATTTTAAACTACTTGCCTTAATCGAACCTATACTTGTTTGAACTTTTGCATTTTCCCATTGTGACAGGTCGGAGGGTGAATTGCGGTTTTCCTTTATATTACATATTAACAAATAAAGAAATATCTCTGTTTGACAATAATGGAAATAAGTGATACAATAAATAAAAGGTCACTTATATATTAAAAGTGCTTTACTCGATGCAAAAACGTGTAAAGAATCTTCCACATGACTCTTAAATTGAAGACTCCTCAACAATATGAAGAGAAAATGTTTACATGTGCTTAACCTTCAAAATTAAATATTTATAAAGTAAAACTGGAAGAGAATATCGAAATGCAGAAAAAGCAATTATAAACTCCTGCTTTAGAATTTGATAGGCGGGCAGCGCATTGCCAAAATAGTTCCCTTTTGAGTCCCTCTCCTTTATCATTGACTGAATTTGAAGTGACCAGATTTCTGTTGCTTTCCCGTAATGACAGGCTTGAATTTTCTGCAATATCACGGCCTATAATAAAATAGTAATGCTTGTATATAAAATGCAACTTAGTTAGGTAGAATATTTCAAATATTTTATTTATTAGAAAAAAGTTAGGGTGAAATGCGAAGAAATATATTTCTAAATTAATGTGTAATGTTTAATTTTTAATTATCTTTTCACTAAAAAACCTTCCTAGTTTGATATATTTGAATAGCAAGTGGCGATTAGACTGGATTGCTTTTAAGATTTGAGTCTGTTTAAAAGCAAAAGATTTGATACGGCAAGACAAACTCTCATAGTAAAACAACCTGTCAATAAAAATTGAGTATCGCGGAGAAGAATTTGTTCAGAAAACCAGGTAGCGAGTCATAAAATTTGAACTCTGGAGCATTAGCTGCCGATTCAATAAATATTGTCCACCCAAATCAGAGAACGCTTGTTGCAAGACTCTTCGATACTTTGACTCTAATCTGAGCATCTTTTTGGTCCTTTCTCATTTACCATTCATGAACTTACCATCATCCGATTTAAACAAAATAAAATGTACATGCTTTACCCTTGCCACGGTTTGCAACTATATAGTAATCACCTTTAGTTAAACGCACTCCTTGTGTTATCCATATCATAGGTTCACTTTATCGAAACTGAAATTACAAAACAGATTCCATTAGCTAACTGTGGTAATTGAGAATTGATAATTTCCCACGCATGCTTAAATAAAAAGTTTCGGTTCAAAAATAAATATATTTAAATACTTAAATATTTCAATATATTAAAATCCTACACCAGTGCTAACTTCAGTTGGACAAAGTTCGCAAAGGTCACATAAAAATAAAAGACATTTGAAATTATACTCCAAAATATGAGGGTTTAAACAGTTACTCATATTTAATCAGTCACGGTCTTTGGAGAGAGCAAAACACTTTAAAGCACATTAGAAATTTGGAAGATATTTTGCTGAAAAATCCAGAGGATTCAAGGCTATTTCGTCGAAAGTAAGACCTGAGATTGTTTTGAGATGGATGAAACCTGTAAGCCATTCATATTTTCCCAACTTTCGTTACATGGATTGATCTTCTCTTCATCTGGGACATGGGTGAGATCCTTTCGGAACATATTGTCACATTTTCAAAACCAGTTAATAAAAGTTTCATCCGATTCAAGATCGTGGTGAAACTGAATCATGGATTCTGCAGATGGTTAAGAGAGAAAATATATGAATTTTCATTTTCCACAGTTTTCAAATTCTTTTCAAGAAGCTTCATCCAAATATCATGATTCCCCCTATTGCTTCAGAAAAAATTTATTTTGCTCCTGCTGGTCCTTCAGGAAAAGTTTGAATTCTTCACATTCAGGGTTATTTCTAAATTCAGTATTAAAATTTTTGATCTTTTTTCAACGTCATGTTGCCACCATTTATAACCATCTAGCCCAATCGTCCAGTTCCGGATAAAG
>CAADRB010000025.1:1000356-1039500 GCA_900708905.1 Hymenolepis diminuta | reverse complement strand
GGGGGAGAGAGAGCACGCAGTCTTTTAGGTACAAAGGGAACTTTCATTATGATCTTGAAATATACAAATGGATCAATAATAAAAATATAAGAGAAATTTAGTGGACATAAAAGATAAAAAATTAATTTTCACAGGCAGAAATATGTGAAAAATCACTTTCTCACACTAAAACAATATTATCGCCTTGACACTTCCCCTTTTGATCCCCGCCTTTTTCTTAGGACTTTGTTTTCTGGTTCATTTGAAGTCTTGTCAGTTTCTTCCTTGGCACGCTATACCTTCTTCGGGGGTACATTCAATGATTCATTCGGTTTTAGTTTGCTTCATCATCACATTAAAAACGTATATGTGCTTAATAAAATACTTTTGTCACTTCAATATAATATTTTTGCCAACGTTTTATTGAATTTGTTGTACATAGAAGTAAATGAAAGAGCCTACCAACGGCTATTATTATGAATAGATTTTCAAGCATCTTTGAATTATCTAATTGGAAAGTCAATTTTCGCAGACTTTGTTTGCGAAAGTCTTATGAATACCCTTTCTAAAGTCCTGTCAAAAACTCTGTCACCCACTATTTCCCCTTTGTTCTATAAAGAAGTTGCAATTATATGAACCCGAAGTCAACTGTCATCTACACAATTGGTATTTATATAATAAATTCATAAGTATTCCCTTTTGTCATTCAGAAAACTTTCAGAAGTGGCATCAAAATAAATTTCTCAATGTTTTGAATAGACACAACTAATTTTTGGTGAGAAAGTATTGAAAGCAGTACCTACTTGGGCTGAGCCAAAGTAAAATTACATCAGGTATTCAGGGAGAGTTCAAAACTTTATATTGCCTTATTGAAGTCCCATGTTAAATATGCTTATTACTTCCGCGAATTTACTGAATAACGACTGAAGGCGTTAGAGATAAAGTGATATAATATTAATATTTCCCTGGTCCAAGTTGCGGTTTTATTATGGGGAAATAGTACACTAATCGAATAAAGAATGAAATGTATTCTTTGCCAACAATAAGTTGATTATTAAATTAGGATATCACAGGCCTTACTATATTTGAACTCGAGAGCACTAAATTGATATGGTTAAGTGTTTTATCTTCATAATTTCATTCTCAGATTCATGAGAAATATTATGTTAGCAGAATGTAGACCTTGCCGACAGGTTTATTTGAGTCTATAGTCGGTTATGCCACCTGCATTTATTTATTACCTTTGTTACCTTAAGCAATGAGGAGTAAGGAAGAAAATCCCACTTACGATTGGGTGGATGGGCTTTAAACCAATAGGGAATCGAAAGGACACATAATCGTATTGTTGAATAGTATAGTATTTGTATGGTGAGAATACATCACACAGAATGCAAATATGTGGAAATTGGGAAGTTGGGTCATCACATTGACCTGATGGGACATAGTATGAAATCAATATGGATAAGTTTAGGAAAAATGTGTTTATGTTTGATATAAATTACTGACTTTAAATCACCACAAATATTTTATTTTTGAGGTATTCACGAAGTGTAAATAAAGTCGATGTGGGAAAAATGTGCGCACTGTTAAGTTTAAGGTAAAACAAATAAAATCTTTACGTTAAAATCGACTTTTCTAATGTATCAAAATGTTATGGCAACAAAACAGTACTTTTATCGTCTAACATTGTAACCATCTGACTGACCATCCACATCACTGAACGTTCACCGATGGTCAACTATCTCGTGACATCTGGCCTTGCAGACGTGCACAGTGGCCACAACATCATTCTGTTTCCATATATTGAGTGTTGTATCAGCGCACTCTAGTTGTCTACAGAGTATGTGAAATCTGTCAGCTGGCTTATCACATCATAGACCTCAAAGTATATTAGAAATCGGCTCGCAACCTTGCTGGACCAAATTGAAGAACACGCCTACACTCAGAGTGGACATCATGGGAAACCGAACTGGGAGTTCAGTGTGGTCATTGGCTAGATCAGATAACACAGTCATCAATCGCTATCGCTCAAGAGGGAGTTGAGCAGACATTACTTCCTGCTCTCACCATTTGCAGTTAGTATGATTTTTGATTCCTATTTCAAATTTTATATACACCATAGAGAATTTAGGTCCTTCCATGTTTACTCATCTCATCTACTATGATGTTCTTTAATAAATTTCTATTTAGAACATGCTTCCAAAAATTGTTCATTTTGACTGTTCTTACAATCCTGATTGTTCTCGCTCTCTACTGACATCTTCCCCTTTATTTCCAATTCTCCCTCATACTTCTTCCTTCTTCCCCTCACATTCATTCCCAATTGTCCAATACGAAACTGTCCAGCCCAAACCAACGCTTGTTCTTATTCAAGAAAGGCTTTTGTATCCTGTTAGATTCAGGGAGTAAATTAGCTCCATGTGGAGATTTATGGCCAATTTGGTATCTCTCCTAAAACTGCTCTATTTCTGGATTGGAGCTGCTTTACGCATTGTAGTAAATCTTTAATGATCAACAATAATTACGCCAGCTTTGAATAACATGTTCTGATTAAATTTTATCAAGAGATGGTTGCTCTTTCAGTTAGAATTCCAGTCATCAAATCAACGTAAGCAAGAACAGTTTAGCTTCTTATCGATTTGCCAAGTCTTTTGATTCTGGATGCATTTCAATTAGAAAACTGATAAGATGGCGGCAAAGAGTGATAAGTTTAAATGATCCCGATGTAAATGGTATTGAGATACTTTTACATTTATTTATCATTTATCCTTTTTGAAAACTTTGTCATGAAAATGATATTATCTTTAAGTTTTCGTTTGTTATAAGATTAACGTTTAGTTAATTATTTTATTTTAAAAATCGAATTAAAATATATTTAAAAATCAAATGTATACAAAAATTGAATGATTTTTAACTCTGAGCGAGTTCTTAACTGAAATATATAAAAATTATTCATTGTTTTATTTAGCTAGATTTCCGAGATTAGTCATTGTTATAATCAGTTTCCTATTTGATTTTTTCATTTAAAATATTTCACATTTCTAAATCATATATCATAATTATAAAGTATTTTTCGGGTAAATATCCCAAGCAAAATAAATTTCATATATATTTATTTCGACTCTTTATAAATGTGGCCGAAATTTTGGTGTTGTCCCTGATATTCACATGATATCTTCGTGTTATCCTTCTTGAAAAATTTCCCATTGAGATTGTCATTAATAATAAATTTTTCAATTGAGCCAATTCTAAACATGCTCTTTTGGAGGTGCGTCCGAGTACTTGAAAGATCGGCGATATGAATATGATATGGAATATGAAACTGCGGGTCCTTTTAAAGCACCAAAATGCAGAGTAATTCGTCAAATGCAGTGAAAATTTTCCAATCCATCAGATTAAAACACTTTTGAGGATGGTGCTTGAAACTTCAGATATATGTCTCTCACACATACATTCAATGCCCCACTGTTTTTATTAGTTTGTAATAATAAACATCATGTAATGAAATTTATTTTAACTCCATAATTCTTGCACAAAAGGCTCCTGTATCTGATCTCCTCCAAGTAAGCTCTTGTCTTCATCCTAGTGGGAAATGCAAAGTGCCTCCATTCTCTTTTGAAAGATTTAGCCAAATTTATTGAAAATAGGGACACTAACCAAAGCGAGGCTGAGAAAAATTAACTAGGCGTGTTTTCTGGGATTCAAAAATTATTATAAATCAAAGTTAAGTGAAAGTACTAGGAAGAAAATAAGCTTTTGTTCATAAAATTCGTAAAATGAAGAATCGGCGGGAAAATAAAATCATATGCGAGTAATTGTATGCAGTATCGATAATTAGCATTTCATTCTCTTACAACACTAGAAGAAGAAACAGAAAAAGCTTCGATAATTAATTCCTCACTTCTTATTTTGCACTTAGGGAAACTCCAGGTATCATATAAAAGAGTGTTGAATTGCTAGTACAGTCAAATTAATAAGAATCATATCAAATATATTTATCATTAGTGGGAACAGGATCACTGCACAAGTTTACTTTTGTCCATGTTGCAGATAAATCTGGACACACAAAGGGTTGTTTCAAACTGCCTCAAGTGGATGTTTAGCAAATGTTCAATGTAAGGAAAGTCAAAGATGATGCAGGATCCTCCTGATTTCTCAAGGCTCCTACCGTCTAGACGTTTCCTCTTAAATGTAAATATTCTCAGTTCTCCTGAGCGAAAAGAAATTTGTATGGCTATTTACACTGATAAGGGCTTTTCTTACATTTTAAATGCAAAAAAGGGATAATTTCACACTTAAACGACCCATTTTTGAATAAAAGTACTGTTTATTATTGTCCTCTACTGAAGCATCACAATTCTTACTATAACAGACATATGCTTGCTTCACTCTTGTTCCCCCATAATTCTGACCGTAATTAAACATTCAGTCCTTTTCTATCCAACAGTTATGATGTCCAGTGCAAACTGACTGAATGTTTACATATATTATATTCTTAAATTATACTAATTTGATGACAACGAGACACATCACGGATTTTATGACGAATTAAGAAGAGTTTTTCCCAAAATCTACATAAGATAACGTGTAGTAACATCTATACGGCTATAATAATGCCCAATGTCAGTTATCTATCGCCGACCAATGTATGTTTCCAATCATTCAGGCTACTTAGCATGTCAGGTACGAAAATACAAATCGATTCAAATAGACTCCTCATTTCCTCTTATCGTCATTAACAAAAATGCTCTTCAAAGGTTTGATGGTGATCACTATCACTGCAAGAGAAATCGAAAGAGCTAAATCAGATGGAGGTGCTTTTCCATATTTGCTTTCACTTGTTCCTAAGTTTGATTAAAGGTTTCATGATGGCTTTTAATCAAATTTAGCGCTTTGCACAGTTTGAACTTAATAATCGATTTTAAACTTAAAATCTATCTTTTTTGCCAAATATTGATTTAGAGAAATTGTCTTTGCATCGTTAACATTTACTCGTCAACACTAGTGCTTGACTTTGAGAAGATAAACATCGCCCTCCAGAAGTGTGTTTTTACTTATCCTCTCCTGTAAACAAATTTTTCTTGAACTTAATGGAATTAAATTAGCAATATTGTGAAATCTTATTTACTAGACATCTATATATGTGTTGGAAAGGGAAGAATACACATTGATAATGTAACAATATTACCTAAAACCCTTATTCATAGGAGAATGCAAATAACTCTATGTTTCCAGACTAAAAGTGAAGCTACACTGTTGATGTTCTAGATTCCTTTTCGTCTTGGTCTTTATCACACTGCCCAATAGGATTCACTTTCTCTTCCATTTTCTCAAATGCTTCTCATGGTTATAATCTGCAGTCTAATGTAGATATTTTTGACATGTTCAAGTGATATAAAATTTAGTAATAAATGACAGATATAAAAGTAATTACTTCGTAAAGTACAAGTCTGACGGGTTATCAATATCATTTTCCAGTCATATTACAATGAAAAAAGGCACTTTGTATCTTAATATTTTGACCTTATTTTTACTAAGCATTAACCGTGTCTAACTGATTAATATTATTATCATTATTATGTGAAGTTAAAAATATTCCTCATGAGATTTTAGTAAGATGAATTTAAAGCTCGCTAATCGTAGACATCTAAAAAATCCCTTTCATAATTAATGCGTGTGATATGTCGGGAATTTTATTTTGTACTGCTGGTTTGTTTTGAAATAAAATTTTAAATCAAATTAATATATTTTTTAAAATTTTGTATGCAGAAGATTTTAATTAGGTTTTGGTTTTGACCGTTCCGATCAGTACCAATATGTAACCGAGATGCGGTATTTGCAGAAGAGTCAGTATTGTAGCGAGATCATGAGATATCTCTGCGTAAGAAATATACGCACACTTCTTCTGGGTCATTACCGCTCAGAGTAGTAACTGACATGGAGTTTGATTGAGTACACAGATATTGCAAGAGCGACGAAATGAAGGAATGTAATTGCGCAGCAGGAAGGCTCGGTAAGGATAATTTTGCCTGGGACACCACAGAGACCAAAAGCGATTCTGGGAACTTGAACTTCTTGCATGGACTATGTTAATTTTATTACTGCCATCCGAATAACGTCAATAACGTACTTTATAAAATACAGCACAGTTGAAACCAAATCAATCGCTTAAAACCTTCAAAACTTTGCATGAATTTGTTTAAATGAAATGGGAATACAATACTTATCCTAAAGGCAAAAAGATATACGCATTAGTATTTACGTATTTTGGGAAAAAGTTTTAAGCGTTTATGGATAAGGATTACGCACGAAACACATCCACATAAACATCTTAATTAACATATTTTAGATATGACTTGCGTGCATAAACAAACCTAATGCGGGTTCATTTGGTCGAGTTGTTTCATCATCTGCAGATGAATTAAAAAAGGTTTTTTTTCCCAATTACCTTAACTTGTGACAATCGAGAATTAATTAAGTACATCAAACATTTGTTAGAGTTTGAATAACTCAAACTTGAGGTACTGGAAGTTCCCAGGTCCTTTTCTTGTTTTAAAACTACAAAAGTAAACGAAGTTTTGTTTGCTTGAAATGAAAAACAATGAAATATCTGGAAATATCAAAATTAATTTTATTTGATTTTGTTATTTTCATATATCTGTGGTAACTTTTCGGCAAATGTATACCTGTTTAAAATAAAAAAATGCAATTTTTATTTAAATCAATAAATTATTTTCCATTTCTCGTATAATTCAGCCTGTAGAATTCAAGGTGCATTGATATTTATAATGAAAATTGATATTCTTTTAAGTAAATATGCATTTGGAAGTTACTTCGCTATATTTTCTTTGAGTTCTAATTCCTTCGTTTTGCGTTTCAGATTTCTTGTTTGTCCGAATGTCACTCCTGTTTTCTTACTTAACTAAAAGACACAGAATGGGCAGCTCTTAAAATGACAATTTTTAAAATTTGTACCTTAATGAATCCTACACTTAATAAAAGTTTATTTTATATGTAAATTGTGCTCAGAACGCTACCTATGGTTTTACTTGTGGAAGGTTGTGGAGTAATGCGAACAGGTTTTACCAAAATTTGCAGTTGTTTTATAAAAATTAATCAAATTAAATGACGAAGTTTTAAATTTACAGCTTTCTGTAACTGACTAAATTGAAACTTCCTTGCTGAAAGATCTTATTTAGATGCATCTGAGGAGATCGCAACCAATGCTTTCTGGTGGTAATTTTAAAACAATATAAAATAAACTTCGATTATATATCATAATTTGTTCAAACCTGCTACATTGATTTATAAGAGTATTATCAGTCCCGTGTATTCGTGTGATCAAGGTCGTCTTATCCGGCTTGAATTCAGTCGGCAGATTCACGTCATCGTTCTCTTTTTACTGAAGAATAGCTTAGCAATTCAATAAAATAACTGGAATCAAATTGTTACAGTTTGCATATCATATTTTGAAGACATAGATAAAATTTATCGTAAAAGTTTTAGATGAATCCCTTATTTCATGGAATTTTTGACGACAACTTATCAGTTGACTTCTAAGAGCCAATAGAGATTGATGCTATTAACGATCATTGTAATTATATTTTCAATAATATTTGTAATAAGTACTCTTTTTGAAAAGACAATAAAATTGCTACAATTATTACCATAACAATGGTCAGTAAGTACAATTTTAATATCTTAGGGAGCTGGTTTCTTTCCATATGCGCAGTATTTCTTTCCAGCTAAAATAAAATTTATTTTAACCACGAAATTTACATTTAAAATATAAATATATAAATTTTAAAATGCGATACTTCACATCAGGTTTATTTTGCTCCACTTGACTCCTTTTTGAATCCAGAATCATTGACTATTTGATACATTATCCTTATACCGGTCTGGTATCAAATATGCGTTTCCCACATTTACCAGAACTAGAAAAAAGAACATTTTGAACCGTTAGTCCCTAACTTCCTCCTTGGTTTTAAGGCTTAAATGTTAGCAAAATTTAATTAGTCTAATCTTTATAAATAATTATATTTAAAAGTGCAAATGTTAGACGATGCACTAGTTGCTAACAGAGGTAATTGCTCAAATTCAAGACAGATGATATAATTTAATACATTAAAACAAAGAGAAATATATTTTTATAATTGAAAATGATCAATAAAAAGAAATTTATTGGTGAAATATATGTGGAAAGGAAATTATTTATTATTTATATAACATAATATTTAATAATATAGAGCAGTAACATAAATAAATACTTATAAATACAAACTCAAGTAAAATTATCTTTATGTTGAAACCAATCGTTCTCACCTATTAGAACAATTTATTCCTTAATTTGTATCATTAACATGGATGAGGCCATGAAAGTTTGCAGCCTCTTTTTTTTGACGATTACTTTATGTAAGAAATGAAATATTATAAAAGATATAATAATATTAAATAAGCTTTGCCGTTAACTTTCAAGGCTATTTACCAAGTAGGAAGAATTATTTTACTCCTTTTTGTCACCCGTTTTCTTAAAATTGGCCTTAACTGAAAAAATGCATATAAATTATTTTTTGTTTAGGAGTCTTTGTTTACAAAATGATAATCATTGCATTTCAGGAATTAAAAAAAAAATAAATAAAAATAACTGAGCTATTTTTGCTAAGATTTCAAGTAAATAGACTTGATTTTTTCAAATAAATTCCACTCAATTAATTAAAGAGGAAAATTTGTTTTAATGAATTGGAGACAAATTTAATTAAATTTTCAGTTTTACCTAGAGTGGCGGATTTTTCAAATATATATTCTTATTTCAATTTTAATTAAATTTATCGCTAATTCGTCTGGTTTGCTACTTAAAACTTCTGCAATCGCTATAAATAAAACGAAAGATGGGATTTTGGTTGACTTCATAGTTTTCTCAACCAAAGCAATTTTCACAGAGGTGAAGCCAAATATGTGAGTTTTAAGTAGAAAAAGTGTAATTTTAATTTACCAGCACAAGTTCGACATTTCCTCTTCAACATCAGAACTTTGTGGTATTCAGTTTTTGAAAGAAAAAAAAATCAAAATGAAAGTAATTGTATATTTAACCAATATCAAACAATTTGCTTTTAAATTAAATTTTTTACCGAAGGCGTTCAATTTCTATCGATTACTATGCAATCTAGACCGGTCTGGTTTTTCTTCTAAATCCTTTTTTCATTGCTAATTTTATCTTTAATATTAAAACACATTTATTAAACATATTATTTTTAAATTAAGTATCGTAAGTAGGCGTTAGCGAAGTAGGATTTAAAAATTTACCTTTTCGGACGCCTGCAATACCGATGGAACTATTTTTATTAGCGCTGTCACTGATTTATATAGCACTGAAAGGGATAAATTTACTCAAAGTTGTATGTGGTCATGTTTTTAAATGATTGCAATCATGTTTATTTTACACTAACATGAAAATCTAAAAGAATTATTTACGACTTCTTCCGCTTTCGCTGAATTTGAGTGAGATAAAACAACAAATTTAATTGAAAGCATATGAATATAAAATAGAATAAATAAATTAATTTTAAATATCAGTATGATTTGTAATTACCTTCCCTATCAAAGTCTTTCACCTCCACACGTCTATGGAACCCTCCTAGAAAACATTAGAATTGAAAGTTTGAGTCTATTAATGATGATGAATACACTACCATGAGGTTTATGCTCGTGGACCTTTTGCGTTGGCTCCATATTTTTGATAGTTTCTACGAAGTCTGCAATAGTTAAAATATTTTATTTAAAGATTTCTACTGTGAAATTGTATGATAAGTACAACTGTTAAATTAAATTTCTCGTCTAACCTCACCTTCTTGATCATTTGAGGCCCTGATTTCGTCGCACATTGTGGGGTTTTATTATCTCTGCCGACTCTGTTTAGAAATTTTTGACCTTAATAGCAGCAAAAGTTAGTTGACCAAACATGAGATTTGCAAATCTTTTATATCACCTTTGTATTATCCACTTGTAATCCGATTTAACCTGATGTGATAATTTTCAAAATCTTAGATATTTTTATAGTAAAATTTCATGTGTGTTTTGCTGATGTTATGATTGATTGTGTGTGATCTTTTCATAAAATGACATATTCAATTACAGTCACAGGACGTACTTGTGAAATCGCATTTAATTCGGCGTGCTGAACTTTCACGTAAAAGTTTGTATTTTAAAGGACCCATGTCTTACTGTGAAATACATTTTAATAGTGAACTTTTCTGCCTATCACTTATTTCATCAAATACACTTCGGGAACTTGGTACCACATTAAACTCGTTTACAACTTCCAAAGTCATTTTATTTTCCAATCTAATCTTATATTGAATGAATATGCATGGTACTACCTCCCTTCGTAAATCGACATCAAATACTGCTGGGGAATTTAAAAGACAAATTCTTTTTCATTTAGAATGTTCTATATTTTGATGCTTTTTATTAAAAAGGAAGGTCGAACAGAAGAGTTGATATAACTGCTGTGGTGGTTCTTTTACCTGCTTTCTTTTGTCATATAGCTAATAAAAAATAGTTAATGTAGGAGCGATTCCTTCTGGTGACTGTAAATATGTTTAAGATAAACTGTAAATACTTACGTAAGAATTTTTCTATTATTTCGAAAATTTGAATATCAAAAAGCCCTCTTTATATTCGGAAGAGCCTGCTTACACAGACAAAATCTTGTATTACTCAGTAAATCACTCCTCTCACAAACGTCCTCTATTACTTAATCTTGATTAATCTTGTTGGATGAGACTTTGCCCCAGAGTAAATATATTTTTTAAATAGAAACGTCTTGAAGAGAAAAAATTTCTACTCCTCTCCAGATCCGTGTGAGTTGGCATGATATGCTCCGTTAAAGTTTGGCGGTACTGATTAGCTGCCAGCGTTAGGAATTGGCCTCAAACGATATTTGTGACTTGATTGTACCATCCTGGCAGTGAAAATAACGATGCATTGTGGCATATAATTAGCGTCTATGAATACCAACTGGAGTGTCCTCAAAATTAAATATAATAATTTTTGCAAGGACAATCTGTTAGCAGCTTAACTACCAGCGCTGATTTAAACAGGATGAGAAGCCGAATGAGTGCCTGAGTATTTTGACAGATAAAAGTGAAGGATTATTGTTTTATTAAAAGTTATTGCTAGACAACTGATCTAGATTAATTCCATTATAATAAACAGAGTCTCTATACATCATCCTTTGGCTTCATGTAAAAGACCATTTTTACATGCTACGACATTTCATTAATGTTTATTTTCACTACCGATTAATCACATTAAACGACTTTTCTCATTTAAATTAAGCTTCCTACAACCCCAACATAGCGTTCACTCAGAATTCGACGACATGCATTTTAGTTCATCTTACAACTGAATAAATTTGCATAATTCTTGAAAAGTCAACGAGACTTATCCGGTTTAAGTCGCCAACAAAATAATTTTTCCTTATGAAGTATAGTTTGTTATTGTCATTTAATCTGCTTCAAAATTTATTTATTTAGAAGCAGTAAGTAAACACCGGAAAAAGTGTGGTATTAAAGTTCAACTTCATTTTTGCCCGAAATATTTCACAAATTAGGAAGAGTAAATTTATGTAACAGACGATACACAATATACAATTGAATAATTTCTTAAGGTGAAATCTTCTTCGTAATGAAGGAAATCCTTCAAATGGATGATCACTGAAAATAAAACCTACTGCTTTCCTACTGATGGTCATCGTTCCTGACCATAGTCTGTCATTCTGATAACTAAAATGGGCAGTAGAAGTTTCCACTCCGATAGATATTTTGATAAAACCTTTTCAGTACTTATTGATTGACTTTTTTAATTAAAGAGGGCTGGTCTTGATGTTTCAATTTGCTTTTTCTCGCAATGTTTGAGAAGACGAAATGATTTTACATGACATTCAATAGCATATTTTTTTTTAGTATGGTGGAGATGGGATATCTTAATTATTTTAGGGCTATAAAAGCTCCATAAGCTGTGTTTGCCCAAGAATTACAACAAAACTGCTCTCTTAAATCATTTTTTTTATTAAAGTTAAGGAATTTTTCAACCACTTAATATTTTCAATACTTGTTATTTCTTATTTCTTATACTACTTTAAATAAATTACATAATTTGGAGAAAGTTACAAATATTCACACACTTTTAACACAAACACAGGCTGCGTTATTTTAAATCGAAGAGATTAGACCTGTAGGATTCCTCGTATTAGTTCTGCGGAATAATGCAGAATATGAATGTGAAGTATATCAGCAAATAGAGTAAGAGGTTGTAGGGTTTATACTTTGTTTCTGGACGAGCAATTCATTTTCCACAGAAAGATTTTGAGTGGTCTGTTGTTATTATCAGTCAGTTTATTAGCGAAGTTCATAGCATATTGACAGAAAATCTGGATAAACTCGTTGAGATGCATATATGGAGCCGTAATGTTGAATCAAGGCGTTATATGCTTATGATCTCATCAGCCAATCAGAATGGCTGTGGCATTAACCACCTAATCACGTTCTTCCCTTTTTATTCGTTCCTCCTCACTGCTCGTTAAAGAGCCAAGTAGCGTCCTAGGACCTGCGAATGCTATTGTGAAGCACAAATGAGCGTCCAACGACATATGAAATGCGTTGAACTTCTTTCTTCTCTCGTGAATAGCAGGCAGGCGAACTTTTCCAACTGATCGCTTACTTTTAACAAGTCACTTTCATTCTCATTGATGCGTAATAATGCAAACATCAACAACCAAATGTGTGAAGACAATTTTTTCTATAAATATTCTTTGTTAAATTAATGACGTTTCCAGAAAACAAAAGTCTTCTCCCCAAAAAATTGCGTTCAGGCCTTTTATAAATAGTAGAACTGTGTAGAAGAATATAGCAAACATATTTTGATTCATTGCAACATAATAAGTGAGGACTATACTCTCCCCCACCGCTACGCACATTTCGTCTAAATAGCCAAGTTTATTTTCGAAATTCAGTGTCTCAAGCTGTATTTATAAAAAAATCGAAGTTGTATTATTCGACAAATCTGTGCAAAGTATCATTCAGACTATTCACTGGGTAAATAAAATAATCTTACCACGACTGAAAAAGATCTTTCGACGTGAATTTATTGAAGATCGTACATAAGTGAAAGCTTAGTTATTGGGAGGCTACAGAAGTCTGACTGAACTGTCTCCATTCTAACTCCTCTTGATATTCACAACACAGCAAGACTGCGGAGAAACGGTGACTAGAGAGACTTAGGGATGGCAAAAAGACTTATTCCTTCTTTCGATCATCTTTGTTGGAAAAATCTGAGTGGCAAGTTTTCACATGATTTCAGAGTCATCCTCCTTTCACGTTATTCAAGTTGCACCCACCAACTGAACAAAGATGTCTACTAATTGGCATATTATCTCCGGGCTAGTGTTGATCGATCCACCAATGCCTTCTCATCTCACATTATTTGCAAAGAGTCATTATCACTACAAAGGGACACATAATTATTCAATCGCATACGTCTTTCAGTTGCGACTGGTATTCGATAATGGGAGGAATTGAATTTTTCGTAGGATTCATCATCCGGCTTTCACCTTCTTTCTCACTGAATACCTGTTTACCAGACACTTGAAGTTATTTTGACCAAATTTTTGTAGGTAGGTGGAATTTCAATCTCTTTGGTTAATATGTAATTTTCTCTTCGAAGACCTGCCCATAGATTAAATTGTCATCTTTGTTTTTCTGTGCGGTAGAGTCTCTCAGATGGATTTTACTGTTAAAACTGTAACATACGTTTATCTTTGGATGTATAATGTCAAAATCATTTTTGAAAAGCAATCTGAACAACCCTTAATCTATTACCTTACCGTAGAAAACTGCAGTAAACCGTACAGAAGGACTAATTCTGAGTTTTATTCGATAACAATTTTGGCCTTGGAATAGGTCTAAGTTCCACTGGCTGTCGTTTTGAAGCACCATCGGCTAGATATTTATCATTCATTTGTGAGGTCACTCGATTTATATAGAGATCATTTATTTGGGGAAATAATTCTACCAGATCCGTTCCAACGGCATCCAGACTATTTTATCAAATGCAATTTCCATGGCATATTTATCAGGAATAGTTTTGAGCCTTTGAAAAGGCTCTTTAGCTTGCACATTAGACGCAATTGCAAGGCATAGGTCATCTACATACTCGCTCATACTCCAGGGCCCATTCGAGCCCTGAGGAACTCAATGGTCTGACTTTCAAATCCCCACAGGTTGCATTTACATAATCCGATATTAACTAAAATACTGTGCTTAAGATAAGCCAGCCTTCAATGAATCCCCACCTAATGCCTCTCTACTGTAAACATTCCTTTCGATTCCGTGATATAGACTTTTGGAATAATAAAAAATTGGCCGTATTCCAGCGAATGCAATTCTAATTCCGTTCTCTTTTCTCTTCTCTTTTATGTAGCGAATTTGAGGTGAACTATAAAGTGCTAGCAATTAACAAAATTCTCCTCTTTTAGGATCGACGTGCTTCTCCGTTGTGATTACTTTGATTATGAAGCGATAAGTAGAACATGTGCGAATAATTTTAAATCATTATCTGCATATTTTACGTCAACTTTGCTCTACGTTAGTAAGCTCCAAGCTTACATGATCATAAAAACACTGAATGATTATTCTGGGGTGATCATCTTTATAAGCAAAATTTCACAGCATTTCTAGACATTGTCAGGTGGAAAAAATTTGCTCTTATTTTTCACGTTAGTAAAATTGAAAATGCCAATGATTAACGATGGGACTTACCAATAAAGAGGTTAACGAAAATACTGGAATATAAATATCAGATAGGAAGGATCCTAGTAACGCACACGTTGAGAAAAATAACCTCGGCGCAATATTTTTCTTTTCGGGAAAATATTTTGATTTAACTAACTGTCAACAGAAACGGGCAGCAAATACGAATGCATCTGGTTTGCATTCCTTCAATGCGATGGCACAATTTTCGGATATCTCGAGAACATCGATATAAAACAAACGGAGTTCTAGTCTCGTCTCATCTTAACTAATGCGCTCTTTCCTCCAGTCTTACTTATTCAGTGAATGTAACCTAGGTCACACCTAAAAATAATCTGCAGTGTGAAATTACTATGCAGTACTTTCTTGTTGGAAAATTTAGCCATGCGAACATCGGATTTACCTAATCAACATATCTATTTCACTGTCGACAGTATTGCCCCATGACGACTGAAAACAAAGTTCTCATTTATGCGTATGCAGTTCTTTTCGAAATCAAAGAAAATGGTTTCATTTAGCTACAGAAGGATATATTACCTCCAGCCTTATCGAGCCAGTTAGACTGTCGACAACTACATTCATTGTTCAGCCATTAGAAAACAAGAATTTGGGGGTGTTTGAGTTAAATTTTGCATAAAAGAAGCCAATTGGACTGGAGTTATAGGTGTGTCAATATTTGGGGAATAAAAAGGTGAAATATATAGATTATCTGTCCACTTTAAACTTAAAGGAATCTCATGTTAAACAATGCATGACCCCAAGTTTACGTAAAGTCAACTTTGAATGTCTTTTGTCGTGATCTGTAACAATTTTTGACCTCACCGATTTGTTTGCATTTATGCGAACTTGGAAACCGCTTTTTTTAAATAAATTGTTTTATTATATTTTGTGCTGATTTTAAATCCCATCTTTTTGAATGTCAAAATTAGCGCGTCTGCTCATTTAGCTCATTAAAACGAATTAATAACTTTAGGCAGCGTTAAATAAAGCAACTATTTGTCGCTTATTTTTATCAGATCACTTTTTTACGCCCGATATATATTTAAATTGCCAACACCAGCTGTTTAGACATGAGGGTCATTTTGCGGGATGTATCATTGCCCATTACATCTATTGTTTTATGATGATTTCAGAAAGAATAAAACACTAAAAATATAAAACTATATCACTCATGTTATAACTTACGTATATAGCAAATAGGGATTTTAGACCTTTGCTTGAGTAGGGGAATGTACTCATGAGTTACTCTTAGAGAATTTTGGATTGTCTGACGTCTCTAGATTATCTTATTAACTAATGCGGTTGGCTATCCATAGCGCTCAATCTACGTCCATAAGAATCGAATACATGACCTCCGACCACAAAACACCGAATTATCACCACAAATAGGAAGGCTAAAATTTGATATGGATAAAACTTATTTCAGAAAGTATAGCCCAGTTCGGGCAGGTGCCCTAGGGGATATTAAATTTCGTAGGTATTTTCATACTAAAATCATCTTTTTAAAATGAGAAAAGTGAAATTTATTGAATGAAACTGTTTATACAAAAAATCAATTGAAAAAATTGCCAGAAATTGAAGTTATTTTAAGTCTTCCGTATATTGTGGCCTCTGTGGATTAGCTAAAAAAGAATGAGGAAATAAAACATATCAAAGAAGTGAGTATCATTTCAATTGAATATGTAATAAATAACAGACATCTTATTAACTAGACTCACCAACACCATCGATGCTCGTGCTGAAAGTAGAATCAAATTTTCTCACACTCTGTGGGCTTCCTGAAAAAGGCATTTCCATGAAAATTGCTGATAGAGATAAAAATTTACCAGACGTCATAAATTCTTCTGTTGTCCTGACAGTTGCGAGTCTAATCTCATCTAAAGCCAAGGAAACTCAGTGGCATGATTACATCATTTAAATAAAACTTACTCCACTCTAAACAGCTCAACATTATCCATAATTTTGGTATTAATAGTTGTTAATGGCATCAAACGCATTTCGATGCATTTAAACAAATTCATTAATTTATATTTTAAAACACCTTTGACACTTACATATTGGAATTTCAGCTGCGGATTTGTTTAAATTATCGTCGGTAATAGGGAAGTCGGTTATCTTAACAATTTCATATTAAATACTTATGGAATATATTAAATGTATTTTATTGGATTAATAATAAATATACAAATACACACTAATGCCCAGTCTTCATCTTCTTCTTTCTGTGAATTGCAAGCGGGTTGAATGATCACATATTGATCTGTTTCAGAGGCGCCAGAAGTTGAATATTACGACTTTGATCAAATTTATAAACAATGCATTTGTAACTCCAGTAGAGCTTTCTAATTCTGACATAAATTTGATGAAAATGTTAAAAATAAATAATAGAATCCTGCTGTATTTAAAGACCATTTATATACATATCCATATCAAACTTATCGACACAAATCATATCAATGCCGAAATATGATTGGTCTTTTAACGTTTTACAAAGTTTACATCTTCCCATGGGAGGTCTGTAAGCTTATAATTACCACTTATTTCATCTTTTTAAATTTAATAATACCTACCTTCCTTATCGGAGTTTTCTTCTACATCAGTTTTAGTAAATAGCTCACTTTCCTCTTTACCCACTTCAGAATTTACACAATATCATCAATTTTACCGATATGTGTTCAATAGATATTTGAAACTCTAACCTGTTTCTTCCTTGGGCTCAGTTGCACCATTCAACTGTCCCACTTGTTGATTCTTCTGGTGTCTCTTTTGCAGCTAAAATATTCAATCTTCAAAAAATAATACCTTTCTATTTCTTTCACACCTTCTCATTTACCGGTGTTTAGTTCATTATTAGAAGTTTCCATACTCCCACTATCCACTTTCGCTGCCAAAGGGTGACATTTTAAAGATATAAAACAATATTTTAGGTGGCTTGATAAATCGTAACTAAATGAAAGCGTTTGCTAAAATTTTTACCCATTTCTGGACTTGCTTCCACCGGAACGTCATTCTTGATGGTTTTGTTATTCTAGGGTTATGTATAGTTATTAAATAATTTTTTAGAAATTTTTACTTGATATTTTGAGCCTGGACTTATCTAAAGTAAAATTAATTAATTTTTGAATCGAACATTAAATCACTTTCTAAAATCAATGTTCATATAATAAAGGCACTTCATGTCAGAAACCGTATTCTAGTGAATACTTTCACATTAGCTAAAGAATGTCCAACTGTCAGTCGTGCAAAATTTTATTGTATGAGAGCATTGCATTTTGTAGGTTGCAGAGATACCCGTATGCAGAACCCAAAAATTAATTTTTTCATGAATTATTTTATCTTTTTGTCGCATGATTTTCACGAATTCCTCTCAAACTTTGAAAAAATCTTTATAATATTATTGGTCAGGAATTATACTGTCCATAGTGAAGGATGAATCCCTTCTTCTACGAAATATTTGTCTTACGTCATACCTAATCATCACCAAATTTGATTATCTTATCCTTATAGTAATGTCTGTAAACTTTTAACCTTTCCTGYGACCCAAGCACTCCATAGACAAACATCGTGTGTCCTCAACTGGCCTATTTCTCATCGATCGGAAAAGGTAAGCATGCCTCGGACGATAGTAGCAGACACAGCTTAGTCGGCTTTGTTATTAGCCAGTTTTGTCTGCACTGGTCCTTCCTTTTCCTACAATCGTCCCGACCAATTAAAGCCCGCATACAACCATATCCTTATGCGTATCCTCACTCGAAGTGTCGGTTATAAACAGCCTTCCATTAGACACACATACATAGGGCACACGGGGGGCCCTAGCTCGTCAAACGCATCTCCCGTTGCTCAGTCCTTCTCCTCCAATTCCTCATCTTCCTTTGAGACTCTGTACTGAGTTTTGTTCAATACAACCTGGTCAACGCAATCCTTGGTGTTCTTTTTCTTTCATTTACTGTTAGCCATCTGCCGCTACAAACTGGTGACTCTGTATAGGGCCGCTACAATAGTTTTAAGATTACACTACACAAAATAAATAATTGTAAGTTCTTTTGATAGAAATTTTATAAACACGGGATTGCTTAATCTGACTAAACAGCGATAAATTGGTAACTATAATCTGCAATTAATTTTATGATTAAATATATAATTCGTTGATTTTAAACAAAATGGTTTTGGAGCAAGGTTAGACGGAAAAAAACAAATTATAAGTTCCAAATTGAACGATTTCTTATATCTTTTCTTTATAATCCTAGGGAGCCATTGACAATTTCAGAGAGAAACCAGGAGACGTAGAGTTGAACCTTTGTACTCTTTTATTAGCACGAGACGAAGTTGCATTCTATAAAATCAACTAAATTTTCAGGTTGATTTAATATTTGTTGCCCTTAACACTGAACAATTATTATTGCCCCAGTTACTGAAGTGGCATAAAATGACTGGATATTTTATTAGATTGTCAAGGTTATTGCAAACAACTTGGCGTCTTACTAAATTTATGCTCGCCAATAACAAGACAAAGTAAACATCGACAACTCGGATCTCAATTAGCCCTAATTCAGTTCATAATTTGTTAAATAATTCCTTAAAATTTTTAAGTTTTTTATCAAAAATATAATTTCTTCAAAACAAACCTGTGCTTATACCAGATTTCCCTACATTAAGGTAGTAAGTTGTATGGAAAGCAAAAGCATTTATTCTCTTTTCCATAAACTTAATAGTGAGATAACTTGTGGAAGTAACTTTATCGAGGACAACAAGAGACTTTGTCGAATAAGGCACTTGATTACTTTGCAAATTTACATGTGTTAAATCGTACTTATTCAACATGAAAAGGGATTGGCTACCATTTTAAACAAACGAGTATTGATAACGAATACAAAAGAAATGGTGAGCATTAATGAGATGTAATAAAGGAAATATGAAAGAGAACTTTAACTCCATATCAGATAACACAATTCAAATTTCGCTTTAACTATTCTTGTATTATCGATTGTTTCTTAATTGCAAACGTGATTTTTATAGCGATTTCTACGTTATGAGCTTTTAAATGTGACATATATAAACGTATTTAGAGTATGAAGTATCGTAGACATTTGGGACTGTAGAAACCTATCTACCTTGATAAATATATCTGGATCTTATTCAGGATGCAGTCATTTTTAAACCCGATATTAATTTAATAAATAATCGATATCACTTTCAAATTTGTGTTCATTTGCGTATTGACTGGGGTATACCCTAAACTAGGAATGCTCATTAAATTGCCCAAGATTCTTTTGTTTAAATGAACTAAAAGGAATTGAATGAATTTATTCGTTAGGTGAGTTAATCTCTGATTGGAATAACAGGCGTTACGGTTGGAATTCATACTACTTTCAAAAACCGAGAATGCGAAACAAATGATTAATATTTAGGAATAAAGGGTATAACGAAATGAATAAAAAATATTTAACTATTCTCTCGCAAGTCCCCATAATGTATCTGATACACGTATATCCTCCTAATGTGAGCTATCATTGTTCGTACCTTCAGATTGGGTTCCTTTTACATAAGGATGTTTTCAATTCACAAATATGCAATCAATCAAAGAGCATTTTCAGAACACGAGATAATGACATTTGCCCTTCTTTATTTTATCAAATATGACTAGATAAGTATTTATTCCCAAGTTAATATTAAGGGAATAAATTAAATAACCATACCAACATGATAAGAGGAGTTCAACTGTCCTCTTTTTCATTTTTCTTGGTTTGGACATTATTTGATGATGGATTCGCTAAGTCTATTGTAAGTATTCAAGTTAATAGTATCATAAATCGAAACATTATCATGTTGAAACCATCTCTGCATTTTTAAATTTACCATCCTTGGAGTTTGCTCTC
The DNA here is from genome assembly GCA_900708905.1 of Hymenolepis diminuta. Classification (NCBI taxonomy): domain Eukaryota; kingdom Metazoa; phylum Platyhelminthes; class Cestoda; order Cyclophyllidea; family Hymenolepididae; genus Hymenolepis; species Hymenolepis diminuta. Next base: position 1,018,835 of record CAADRB010000025.1, on the reverse strand, counting down.
CAATCACCTTAAAGAGATCTAAAGAGATATCTACACGAACTTTGATATCAGAGTGAAAAAAGCTCGAAGTATAACACTCTCGTTTTCATCCAACTTCGTAGCAAAGTCGTTGATATTCTGATAATTTTCCTCTCCTATTTTGGCAGCTTTTATCGAGACTAATATTTCTGATAGGCGTTTGCGTTTCCTAAACCCGGTTCATTTTCAAAGCATTGATTTCTCTGCTTGTTTAATACCATAAATTACATTCTAGATTTTTATCTCATCTTTGCTGTGTTAAGATGCTGTAAGCTGCGGTTTATCTTACAAAATTAGCCGCCTTCTCAGTCAGTGGAAAAAGAATGAAAGAAAGCGAAACAACAGATACCTCTTGACTAAATTGGCATAATCATATCGTTTAGCGTTTCGGTTTATTAAGTTTACATTAAACTTACCTGGTTTAGAAGTCGCACCGACTGTAGGTACTGTCATTTCGACTTCAGACATTTGTACATAAATAATACGATTATTAATAACTGTTGGGTACGAATAATTTAATTAAAACTAAGTCCTTTATGATATAAAATGTGAATAAATTTTGAGATTATTATCATTCCATTTGAAAAGAGTTGAAATTCTAATATAATATTCAGTACCTCGTGGTTTAGCAAATAGCGACCATTTTAAAACTGTGATATATCACATGTTTGTATGCTCAAGCACTCACGAAAACATGAAGTGATCAGATAAAATTATATTTTTTTGCTTTCCGTACATTTAATTTACAATATTCGAAAACTTTTACCCAATAACAACGCCTGATCAAGAGCTGCATCCATATCATTTTTTCTGTTACTTTCAATTTCTGCAGTTCATTATATGCTAGATATAATTGTTATTGTATCTAATATCACAATTATTCAAAAAATAGTTAGCAATAATTTGATTAAATCATCAATAGCATAAAGAATTATTCAAACTCAACTGTGTTCAACTCAAGGATCTCAATCAGGAAAGAAGCTCATCTTGAGGAAATCTCGTCTATAAATTTATCAAAACCCAAACTTTTTCCCCTTTCACGTGGTATTTAAAAACACACGTGATTGTTACCCTATAATTATTTATGCCACTATCTTTTACTCCTTGCTAAATTCAAGTATTTTTAATAAGTTTAAATAAATTAGTTAATTCAAGGCCTATTTAAATAAGCTTTTCATTCAATTTCTCATCTTGAGTTAAGTGTAACATCAAAGCCCTTGCATGGTAAGAAAATCGAATTCTGCCATCCGCTCTTTAGTATCCAGACTTAACCAGTGCAACTGTTCAGTACACTCACCAAGTGTGAATACGGGCACGTTAATCACTGTGCTGTGTGCCGGGTATGAATAGTAAATCAAGATAGGAAGGTAGATAACTTGCTAATTTTGGTGAGTAAAATTGCACTTAGTCACTTAAATCCCAATAATATGTTTCTCATCGGATATATCAATCTTTTTCCATTCTACTCTCTTCCAGACGTATCAATAAGAAAATAGTGCTCATAAGATCATATTCCCTAGTTACCGATCAAAAGCTCAGTCAAATGAGTTTTCTGCAAAATTACCCTTCTTCTATCAGTTAAATAGTAAATTTGATGGTTTAATCATTTCCGACCTCAATAATAGTTACGAACTGCTTTGGTTCAATAACTAGCGCATTAATTCTAATTCGGCATATTTTGTAATGACATTCTAATTATTTCTAAATTCTTTCTTCCTGTCTACAAACTTAGAGCTTCCTTAATCTTAAAGTTATTCTAGATTAAATTTCTTCTCCTTTGAACTCCACATCTTGCCTGAAAAGTTCTGACACTATGTCAGTTTCGTATGAACTAACAAAATTTTCCAGACATTTGCGATCTCAGATGTCAAAATTGCCGAGCAACGCCTATACTTAGTGGTAGACTGTAATCTCGCAAAGGGGAAAAATATTAAAATCGTATTCCTGTCTGAGCTTTTCTACCAAACAAATTTGAGAAATATTTATCTCTACTCGTCCTCTTGGGAGAGACACAGAAAATTCTGGGAAATTTCGATTCTACTAATATGCAGCAAGTAAAAGGCGCATCCAGTGATTATCTCAAACATGAATGTTTGCAAAATCTCCTTAATACTTTTTACATGCACTGATTATTAATTATTCTTAGTATCTCTACATTGTTGCCTTTAAATGGAGATCTGATCAAAATTTCTATTAACAGTCCAAAAACATTCTGGTGCCAAATTCTAAAGCCGGTTATTATATTTAAGTGCCATATTTCCTATTTTGCTTTTGACAAACTGATCTCTGTGGTATACGACCTTGAACTAAGCAATAGAAATGGCAAAGGAATATTGATATTACATGGGCCGTAAGTCTTTAATTTAAATTAACCCAATGATAATGCATTTTTATATCAGAAAATCTCATGGCAGATACTACTATAAAAAAATGAAATGAAAAGACACGCTGTAATAGTGTCTGTAAAGGCAAAACACAGTAATTTAGATATTACAAGATTTTTAAAAGTCGCCAGATGTTCCCCTTGCAAAGTTAGAAAAGAATTGAATGAAAAAGATAAAGATGAACTGGCTACGTGCAAGAGGAAAGAGCATTGTCACCGCTCTGTTGACTCACTCAGAACATCTGAGTCTGTCAGGAGAGTGTACGGCATGATGGACGAAAATCCTGGTGAATCAATGCGACATCTGGCCAAAAATCTTCTAGCGTCTGATGAAACAATAATATACCAGGAATGTTCTTCTTCAAGACTTCGGATACAAATCATACGTCCTCCTCTGGCGACGTCAGTTTATGTGAACAAGCAGAAATCAAGAGAATCGTTTAATGCTTGTAAAATCACTCCGTTGAGAAGAACTTCCGCCAGGATGAAAGGTTAATCGAAGAAATGGTAGATGGCTATTTTTGGGCGAACCCACTGAAGTTCCAACTATTATGCATGCGCACGAAATTTCCAGCAACAGTACTGGCTTTCGGTGTTATGAAGGGCAGTAAAGGGCACATCGTGACTACTCAATTTTTCTGCAGAGTCTTGGAGTCAGTGCAAATGCAGATACCTATGTCGAGATTCCTCAAAAAATCGCTTTTTAGCTGCCTTGGATAGACATCATGGCTGATGGAAGACCCTATGTCTTCCAACAAGACTCGATTTCATCCCATAAAGCTCTCAAAACTCTCGACTATATGGATGGCCGAGAATTTTCATCATCATGTCACACCAAACTTATGCCTGACTCCTTACTCATCAGACCTTGATTCTCTGGTTTATTATGTGTGAGGCAGGGCTTATTTAGAAAGGAAGTTAATAAGCATCCCATAACACCAAATTCTCCTCTCTCATGGAAGCACTAGCTTGAATAATGGAGTACATCAATAAAGACCACCTGATGAAAGTTTGCAGTCATTTTTGGACACGAAATCGGTCATTAATGGAAGCCAAATGACGATTTATAGAATAAAACTTACGTCAGCATTGTTTTCATTTGTTTTGTTAAAAGAAATTGCAAATTTCAACCATTAACAGTTTCATTTTCTGTTTTTTTCTAAAAGTGCGTAAGCTGCCCTCAGATGCCCTATGCACCCTCTACAAGAGTTTACTTTAGCAAAAATGATTTTTTTTTCAAAGAAATACCAAATTAAACACTTATGTATATTTAATTAGAGCTAATAATTAAATTTAATTTTGAATTTTACAAATATGTCAGTGGAACATAAATTTATCATCCAGCATAATTTACACAAATCCAAAAATCCAATGATTATTTATTTTAAAGAGGTTTCACTAAGCTATTGCACCTTCCTCTAAACAATTATGCCTTTCTTGGGCAATCGTTGTCAATTTTTAAACAAAAACGAATATTTGTAATATATTTTATTTTATGGATATTATATAGGTATAATTAATTAGATTAATTAAATTTTTAATTAATCTAAACATTTTTGATTCAGATAAAAAAAGGGAATAATAAATAGTGTGTCAATCCTGCAAATCGAATAATATTTACGAACAGGTCGAGTTTTTGAAAATCTGTCATTTGATGAGCAAGTTGAATAGGCAGAAGCATCTTCTGAAATTGATGTAAAAATAAGATGCAAATCTTGTAGCACTTGGCTCTTTAATGATGTCTCCTGCTGTTTGATGAAGAACTGGCACATACTTCAGCTTATTTTGCATTTGAAACTTACTTATAGGAAAGTTGCATGATTCTGAAAATAGAAGATTATTTCTCCATCGTCCAATTAATGGTCTTTAATTATACATCAAGGAAAAAATATTGAATATGAGGAGTTATTTAATGTCTGGGATCTTACTGTCTTGAGGTATTTAGAATTGTCAGTTCATTTTGGGCTCCATTTGAGCTGTTAAATATTGAATTGCTTTAAAATGCAATTTGATGATCACCAACTTTGTGGATTTATATCATGGCAACAAACACTTTTATCTTTAATCCTGCGAGTTTAAAGACTTTTTTGTTGATAGCTGCAATCCTACTTTCAGAAATTTAAGTAACTACCGCTGGGACTAACCGTTTTTTCTTCGCAATTATTTAAATGCCTTCGGTCAACCTATAATTAAACATCTCCATAATTTTGGGATTATTTAGGGTATTCTTCAATATTTTCCTAATCAAAGTATAATTAAAACTCCTACTGTAAATTCAGAATTCCAGATTCCTACAAGTATTTGAGGAATTCAAAATTTGTACGACTGGGTTGCTCTCATAAATCTGATTTTAAAATATCTATCTTTTCTTCCAGCAATTTGTAATGTGCCTTATCGACATTTTTAAAACAAAACTTGTCAATTACAATTTATTAGTAATAAAGGCATTGATATTTACTAGCTAAAAAACAATAGTCTTTTCGAAAGATTTGAAAGTTGGAATATTAGATTCCTAAAGTTTGTTTTACTTTTTCCTTCATCAAGTTCAACGGACTTTGCAAACTATTCAGTAGGCCTTTTATCGCAGCAGAAAAGCGAACTGAAGAGAAAAAAAGAGTACCATCACCTTTCTAATTTCATAGCTAATTAGATCAGTTGAGATTTTTGAAGCTAGCATACCGGAAGCCCTGATCGAATTTCTTCCAACCCTCTTTTATCTTTTTTTCACATGTTTCCTCGTCCTTATTGGGTGTTGATGAATCTGAACAAGCAAACTTTGGTATCAATTTTGAACAAGTATGGGATTTTTGTTTACTAATTTATGCTTGTTTAGCTTACCACCAGGTTCCTCAACTACGATACAAATAAGCGTTTTTTAAGTAAGTATTTTCAAATAGCCTTGAACTCAGTGTAAGGGAGTCCTAATAATGATTTAAGTTTGCCTTTAAAATTCGCATTAAATGATACAACTGTATACATCTTGGGTAAAAAGGAAGAACAAATGAAATAAAAATTCAATATTACCTGTTCCATCCCCTGGTTTTGATGTAGTGTCATCTGGATTTTCCGGTTCTGGTTTGGTTTTTTTTATTGTTACATAAAATTTTAAGGGGATTAACAATTTATGATAATAATATGTATCTTTAAAATTGCTCACCTGGGTCTGTTCCTCCCTGTGGAGTTTCGTCAGACGTATCAGGTTTGGATTCTTCCGGAGGGGGCACTACTGTTACAATAAATGCAAACTGGTAATCAAAGTAACATAAAACTTATTTGCAAAAGAAACTATTTTATTTCATATTACCTTCGTCCGGCTTGGTTTCATCTGGAACGGTTGGATTTTCAGGCTCGGGCATCGTCTGTTGATAAAGAAAGGAGGGGAAATTTAAACGTTAATAAATACAAATGTGGTCTAAGAAGCAAATGATCTTTAAATAAACTTACATGACTAGTTTGATTATGCATCTAAGGAACTGTTTTCCGAGTTTTTATACTTTTATTTCTGAAAGTCAGGTGACAATGTAAATTAGCGCTATTGAGCATCAGGTTACTGGTTTGCTATCTTTTATATATCTAAAGAAACATTATATCGAAAGGCTAGCTTGATATTCATCAAACTTTATTCTATTTTAAATACAAGTCTTGTGAAAAGAAAAATATCGGTAATAAAATACATTTTCTTTGTATTTTGAACAGCTTATTTTTCTCTTTTCGATGTTAGTTTCAAGTTGAAACACTTGACTTGGAGGGAATTATTGTCATGTCTCGAACTATCCTTACCATTAATTTATTTCAGGATTAATATGAGGTATCTCTTCTCGCACATATGCTTTCCCATGCGTTCCATTCTGGCTTCTTTTACTCAACATAACTGTTACAATCTTTCTCCCAGAAATCTCCCAGATAAGTATATAAGTATTATGACAGAAAAAGCAAACACTTTTCGGTTCAATAAGAATTAACGTTTCATTTCCTCTTACTTAGAAAACTGGACAACTATCATGAAATCACCCCTCACAGTGCCAAACTTAGGATTCAACAAGGTTAATATATTGTATCATTAGTGCACTAGGACTCTTTATAACTGGAGGAAAGGTAAGAAATAAGCCAAGGGATAAGGTAATACTGTTTCTGACATCACATATCTTATTCTTAAGAGGAAGTCATAAATCAAAACCAACTCTGTGAGGATTCGAAATAGTAATTTCAGAAATCGGGTAATGTAAATATTTGCAAATTTTCTCATCCGAGGAGAAAAATCTTGCGTTAATCAAACTCAGAAGGAAGAGGAAAAGGAGCACAAGTGGCATTTTTAATTAAAAAATGTTTAAATAGTATGCAAAAGAGGTACAGTTTATTGGTAAGCTTACTATTTAACAAGAAGCACGTCTAGATGAAAATCATTTCCTTAATCTCGCTTGCAGAAATAGCAGTTGGAAAACTTTCGCATCGATAACAAATTCAATTCGCATATTTGTTGAGAATTCCGCTCCAGGTTCCGAATTTTTATGTTTTACATTTTATAGCTTCTACTGTTTGATAAGACCTTCTTGTAGGGGTCTATAATGACTTACAAACTGACTTTAAGCGAGGGACATAAAAAGCACTATTCTAGAGCATTTTCTAGATTGGTTCATGATCAGATTTTACATCAATTCCAAGATATATAATGACGTGCCTATGAAAGAAGGAAAAAGGTCAGATTTAGTAATTAATGAATTGTATTTCTATTTATCTTTTCTGAATTATCATTAGTAGTTTTGAAATTAGTCTCTTGGCGTTTGAATAACGTGACTTCTAGTTGACCATTGCCATCAAAAAACGCAAAATGCATGCCTTTGCATGTTTGATCTCATACAGCTCATATGAGAAAACGAATCAGAGGACACGTATACTCTACACATAACTAACTTACACAAGGTTACCATTACGCTTATTCATCAGAACATTCATTTATACTAAGAAACTTTTCTCCTTTATTTCCAGGGAATGTCGTTATGCAAATGTGCTTGACGTTGTAAGTGTACTTGTTCACCCTCCTTTTCAATTGTAATGAACTTGTAATGGCATATGTAATATAACGTTAGGACCTCCGAGATCACATCGGTCGAATAGATGGAATAAGTCGTCACTCATGTCACTAGATCAATTGGGCAGTGGCAGGTAAGCCGCCCCAATTTTTTAATAAGTAAATCAGGTTTATATACAAAACATTTCTTCGTTCAGTCATGTCTTGTTGTCAATGTTTCGGCGTGATAATCAGCACCTGCTTAGGTACCTATGTGCAAACACACAAACACACAGTTAGACTGCCTGCGGACACTGTAATAGAGGCGTAATCATCAGTCACTCATTTCTAATCTCAAGGTGATAATAGACATCTGCTGGCAATAGCAGTGATAGTTAGTACTTTCCTCTGTTAGCAAGGCTCTACATGGCATTAAAACTTGGGATTATTACATCCCCAGCCACCCCACGCCCCTAACTTGCTATCTTGATCTACTCAAGGTTAGAAGACGGGGGAGTAATAAGTCGTCAAATTAGATTAGTACAGGAAAGAATCTGACTGCCCTACAGTCAATTACTAAATTAATTCTGAAAACATCTGCTAATATAATGGATGATACTTTAAGTCTATAAATAATAAGAAAATGGAAAATTTAAAGTATAAATTTCATAAAATCATTAAATTATACATATATATTTCATTTCACTTTCTGGCAATAAGTAGCCTGTTATATAAAGTTAACAGTCATTTTAATTTCTGATGTAATTTTCAATTTATTTTTGCTAAATAATTAGATAGAAAACCTTTGTATTTGCATAGTTGGAAGTTGAATTTGTAAAGCTGAAGAAAACCTACAAATACAAGTATATAAGAGTCAAATAAGTGCGTGAAAGCCAGTAACATGCAAAAATAAGCGAAAGATAAACTACACAACATATGCAGCACATGCAATCATACAAAGTACAATAACTATAAGTTAAATTTATCATCGACAGCCCCCTTCCAACACAAAATTTCATCAAAGCATATGGCCCAAACATATGAATTATAAAGGCTATAAAATTTGTGCCATTTATATAATTTTTATTTCCTTAAAATCCGATTTCCCCGTAAAAAGTGTTGTTTGATCGTATTCGTAACTAGTGCAATGTCTTAGGAAACTTAAGTTTCGGTTAAGATATCCTACAGAGGAGAGCAGATTACTGCAGTTTGGCGACGCAGTTATCGAATTACATGGATATGGAAGCCAGAATCTCTTCAATCGTGAGAAATACCTTCACCCAGATGAATTTCTCAACGTCAACTAGGGATCTCAAGGACTATGTGAAAGTGTAGGTACGCTTCATCATAGTTCTTTTATATATGAAACCTTTGCAACATAGTACACTCAATAAGGTGATATTTATATGAACGGTATGGAAGATCTCCCCCACGCCACTCGAATTACCGTGCTGCTTCGTGAATTTAATGAAAGCGACAACTACCTTTGTTCGTCCAACCCTCTACCGATGGATTCTGCCGACAAAACTTATGAAAAAATGATTAGTAAGTTAGGTACGGTTGTTGGCGACAACAGTTCTCTCTCCAACTTGACCATAAGTGAAGATGAAAATATTTACCATTATGTAGGTATCGTTAGCCGACTTTGCACTATTTTCCGATTTGGTCTCTCGAAGAGAACTAATTCAGATATCTCATTTTCATTCTTGGTCTCCGATCACCTTGCCATGCTGTGATTCGACTCAGACTTCTGTCCTACTTAAACTAGGAATCCGATGTCAAGAAGTCTCGTCGCAGACCCGAATTCGCAGGAAGAGTGTTAACTGCAAGTGTTCAACTTGAAAGGACTTGAAAATGACCTATCATCCATTGACCGAGGGGACTCACTCCCCATCCGACAATTATCCGACGAATATCAGCAGCAGTAACTCCTAAGATGCCAATTTTGCGAGGAACGTCGTTTTCATCAAGACTGTTTTATCAAATATGTCGTTGCCAGAATCGCAACGACAATGGCCACAAAGAAAACTTCTAAAGAGAATCTTCTGGGAACATTTCAACGAGGCGGAATTCGAACAGCAAGAGAGCATTAATTCAGACGAGGCCGAGCTATCATCAGCACTGGCTCCGGTATCTAGTGCTATGCAACTCTACATACCGATACACTGCAAGGCTACATTCCTGGAGAAAACGATATTCAAGGAGTGCTACGTTGCAGATCGAAATATTAAACTGGTGATCGATGAGCTCAACCTTATCCAGTACCCAGACGAAAACGATACCTATGAGACACTTACTCTCAAACCTACGAATGCGGAGAATCTCGTGAGAGGATGCAACCAGTGTCTACACGTTGCCGAAATCCCTCATCCTTCTATTCATATTCAATCGCCGAAACCAGACTCTCCCAGAACTCAGTCCAAACTTACCACTTCGGACCCACTAAAGGTATAACATACACTAGGGTGATAAATTCACATTCGAAAGTGTACGATGTTACTCTACTCGCACCAACAGTAAGCAGGTCACCTATCTCCATCCCCATAAGCTTGTAGTGCACCAGAAATGCTCGTTACGGACCCAAGTACGCAGCTTAAATGTACATTTTGCCTAATCTTGCTCTGATTGATCGATTATTCAGCTAGGGTGATCTCTCGCCATGTTAGGACAATCCGTCCTCGCAGCAGAATTTAAAGGTCAAGATTTAAGGACAGATTGTGTTCCGACAAAGTGTGATCCGATGCGCTCATAGAGTGTGAATGATCTTGTGTATGCCCTCAATCATAATCTTAATCACCAATGCACGGCTGTAATAATCACCAAGGCGGATGACGACGATATCTACGATGTGAAGACTCAGGCCAGGAGGGTTTGATTTGTTGAATTGTGAAAACTATCATTCTTTTAATAGTCTTGATGCTATTAATTTTTTGTGTTCTAAATCTTACACCTCTATAATTTCCGAACAGCCTCTGATCCTCGAGGTAGAGCAACGATTACGATTACGATGTTACGAAAACGATTAAGATATCATTCCACGTGTACCATCAGTACTCGATGGCACTTTTCTCGTCTCCCGGTCGATCTAGCGAAGAAGACGGACGGGTGATTAAATCTACGAACGGGCTTGTTATATGCGAGAAAATAATATTTTTCCCATAATAATTCTTATATGTAATATTCTTTATTTTCCACCATTCAATTCCTGCTTCTTTTAATTCCCTTTTAGTTAAACAAATTTATTTGCATTACTGTTGTAAATGGCGGATAACATAAATCGACCTATCGATACGCAAATGTGCGTCATATTTTGATGTAGTGGTTTGGGTCGTTTCGTACTGTGATGTTGACGGGTCGTACTTGTAACTAATGGAATGTATTAGGAAATCTAAGAGTCAGTTACAGTATCCTACAGAGAAGAGCAGATTATAGCAAAATCCATCAGCAAACCTTGAATAATAATATATATGGTCAAGAATTTAATCGGGCTCTTTGAATCTAATTGAATCTTTTCCGTTCACTCTAGTCCCCTCGTGGATCTGTGATTTGCATTATATAAATCACATTAGAATCATTTCAACATGTACGCGCTAGTCCAAAAAAATAGTGCTGGTGTGCTATTACTACTGAAGGTTTACTTCATTCTAATAACTTTACGGCCCAGCCTTTCATTCACACAAAAGCATCGTTCTACAAACAATCTGTATGTAACATTTCAAAATATTTGCTGCATATGTTAGGGAACTCCATATATCCGCATAGATTAACGAATTTTTAGAAAAGTCAAACCATAAGTAACTAAATATTATGTAGATACTATTACTAGAAGGAAGTTAAATTACAAAGAATGCAAAAGATTCAATAATAAACCTTAATTGAAAGTGTGATAAAACATTCATAAAATAATTTTTTTGCAATTTATAACTGGAATTAGTAAACAATAGGTATATTAAGATTAATACGACAAAGATATCGAAAACATCAAGAAAAGTGGTCGGTCAAAGGTAGCCACTGCGATACTAATTATGTTAAAGTATTTAAAGCGCGTTTCGACTACAAAAATAAATATCCGTTACCAATAAATTAATTAAATAAAAGTGTAAAGCATTTATTACACTCTATATTTTAGTAAATAATTTGTTTATTAGATTGAACTAACTAATTTGTAGTTTACGACCTTGGCGCATATTCATTTGCAAACTTTCGAAATGGGTGATTATAAATTTATTAATATTATGTACTCCATAAATTAGAGCGTTGACAAAAATTTCACGATCTTTCTATTATAAAATAGAAAACGAAAAAAAACCTCCTTATCCAGGTAGATTTAGCTTTATTTTAATTTGTTTATTTTTATCAGTTTAATTACTCTAAATTCAACAGATTTGAATTGTTTTTGCCTTCGTTATATATCACTGAAAGTATTTTTTCTTAGAATTTAAAGTGTTATTTCTTTTTAAGTTGAAAATACATATAATGATCCTCCTCCGTACACAGGTTTGATTACTGGGTAAATCCCATCTTTTATTTTCGCCTTTTTGGTCTCGATGATAATTTTTCTTATTTCAGAAGATCCCGAGCAGCAACCGAACTTTGCAGGTCATAAATAAAACCTAAATAGTTGCCTTCTGTTATGTAAAAGATTGCTCACACGTAAACGCGTTTAATTTAGACATTTCAGTGATTTATCCATTATTTTCACCCACATTTAGGTCCTCCTCCACCTGATCGACCACCGGTTGTCGGTAGTCTCAATATTATCTTTAGCATATTTGCCCTTAATAACTATTTGTATTATATCTTAATTTACAGTTGTCTCTCAGCCTGCTATTGGAAATAAATCACAGCAAATATTTTGTCCAACGTGCAAGAAAGATGTTATGTCTAAGGTTACAACTAAATCTGGTTCATGGACTTATCTCATGTCTCTAATATTATGCCTTGTTGGGTAGGTAAAAGCCTCATATTTTCACTTAGATAACTTGTTTTTAGATGTAATTTAGGTTGCTGTCTAATACCGTTCTGCGTAGCCTCCTGCAAAGATGTTAAGCACACTTGCCCTGTGTGTCGTAATATAGTGGCTACCAAGGAGTATAAGCCCTTCAGTTAAATTCCAAATTTCTTTTATTTTCTGGTTCTCTTTTGTTTCGAAATATATTTTTCGAAATTGACTTTCTTCTTTTCGAACTCCCTTGAGTATTGTCATTTTTACATTTTTAATAATCTGCCAATTATTAATAGAAGTGAGATAAAATTTATTTAGGGTAATAAAGCTAAAACGTTTTTGATCAAAAACATTAGGTTTAGAGACTGGATGCCATAATGAGAGTTGTTAATCGATTAGTTAAAATCTCAAAAAATGATTGCCTATCACCTTTAATAAATTAGTGGACGCCTGTCTTTCAGAAAAATATTTTATTTTCATTATTTTTGCATGGAAAATGATTTTGATATAATTGCTATTGGTAATTAATTAATCCTTAAATAGTACCATAAAAATGAAATTTTTTTACCAAATTTTTCGTCTCCACTGTTATCACCAGGTGTTAAACCAAATTAATTTCGCAATATAAAATATTAAATTCTTCAAGATGTAATTAGATATTAGATTAGATAATGTATTCCATAATTCTTCATTTGACCATCCTGAATACTCATTAATGAGCTGCCTTTAACAATGATGTCTGCACACCTACTCACTCATGGAATTTGAACCTAATATACAAGGCGCGGTCGAAATTAGTATTTACTTAAAGGCATCTATAGAGTGCAATGGCGATAAGGTATGTAAGAGAAAAAGACCGATAAACCAAGAAGCATAAAAGAGTACTCTGTGAGAGGAAGCGATTGTCTTGACACAACGCCCGCAATCCTAATCCGGATTATGAGATTTGAAGATGAGTATATTTCATAGTGCTACCTTCCCCATCGGTCCATTATTCGCATCCATGTTCATGCGTGTGCTGACGTGTGGGTAGATTGCTAAACATTTCGTCTCAGTTAGAAAGTATTTCTGACAAATGATAGATATTATTCATACCTTAAACTAAATTCGTTCTTTGTTTTAACTTGAACTATTGCTGATGACAGTGTAGGGTAAAACGGTCTTTATTATATCTTGAGACGAACAAACTCATGGTTATTTATAATTTTCAATATATACTAGAATTCAAGTAATCAGCCACACCAATAGTAAAGTGAACTGACCAAGTCATCGATAAAAATATCTTGATATCTTGTACTAAAGCTTGAATAATCACCGAGCACAGTTGGGTAATTAGGTTAATTTAAATACACACGAAGTGTTTTTAAATGTTACTTGCCTGCAGATCTGAGTATATGGGAATTTTTTGGGTGATAAGTAAACAGTTAAAATAAACATTAAATCATTGTATTTTTAAAAAAATATACTGACGTGTAAAAGAAAGCTTAAGAAGTTCTATCATCCTGTGAATCAATTCACAAATTGAGAATTCCTTAGAAAAATGTCTTCCTGAAATTAGTACCTAAAAATAGTGAACAGAACTTTAGAATTTTTTCATATTTGGTACATTTTCTTATCAACTTGATGCTTCAGGTATTGTGCTAAGGGAGCATTCAGAGACCGTATTACACAGTTCTTATGGAAGAGGTAGTGCAGAATTTCCTGCTGGGATACAGATCAACCTCGCATCCTGCGTTAGAAGAGAAACCCCCGGCTGAGGTATTAATGGATCGAAAATTGAGAACGGTGCACGAAGCGATGCTACCAAAGAAAACCCAACCGGACGGGAAGAGGGAGAATTAAAAAAACAAGTTTGCTGTTATGCTCGTGATTATCGACTGGGTCGCCCGTGGACAACTGCGATTATCATAAAAAGGCATGGGAGCATGATTTATGATGTTGGGGTTGGTAAGGACACATGGGTCCGCCACCGTAATCAACTCCGACGAAGACTGGTGGAACCCATTTCTGATGAGCGTTATCTTTCTTTGTATTCATTGCTTGGTACGTCTAATCTGACTCATGTTCTTCCACCTAGACCTCAGGTTATGGATCAGGTTACGGTTCCATCGCGTACAACTTGAACAAGATGGAAATCTTCTCGTCTCCAGGTCGATCCGTCATCGAAGACCTACGGGTGCTTTGCCTACGAAGGGAGATGTTAGAAGAAATGATAATTATTTTCCCCAGCTCCTAATATTTCTCCATGAATAAAAATGCAATTTCTTTCTTTATTTCCCCACAGATAAAAGATACTTTATAATTATACCTATTTGTTTAAGTCGATACCGATGGAGAGGGAGTTTCATTAATGCACTCGTGTTGACTATAATGTGCCTTCTTATCTGCCGTGGGGTATTAGCTTCTGTGTTAAGTTGCTATATTACCGAGTTTTCTAGATTGTTGGCTCTGCGAGACTACTATCAGAACTTCTAGCTGGTTATGTTATGTTAAGTAATTTTGAAAGTCGAATAATTTAATGTTATAGAATAACCGAAGATTTTCTTCGAATATCAAGGTTCAGAACTGTAATAGGTAACTTATTTACTTCACAGAAAGCCAAATATTTGTAAGCTACTTCTTATAATGAAGGTGGATTAAAATTGTTATTTATTAACCATAATATTATAAATTTGCACTATTACCAATGAAAAAGTTAGGAAATAAATTGAATTGTAGATAAATTTTTATGGTTATCCCAACGATATGATGTTTTAGTTATATCAAAATAGGGTTTTCCTACAGGCAACAGATTCACAACCATCTTCTCTAAATTAAATTGCATTTACTCTAATCTAACCAACAAAAGTTTACATCTGCCATCGGAATTTCCCCCTATTTAATTTATTCATAATAACTGAAATACAGGCGCTTTAAAGCCCCTTATTTTTAGGCACTTTAAGCAAACGTGTTGAATACATGTTAAATGAAATCTCTGCATATTCTGTACTTTCTAAGCACAACTTTCTGCATCATCTTGCTATCCACCGTAGTTCTTTATATTTCTTAAAAATGCACTAAAATTGTTTACGTAATTAGACGAAGTTCATCTCTAGATTTTCAAAAGTATTCATCATTCCTTGAAAGTAAGCTTTGAATTTCCCTCTATTCATTTTTTGCAATCACACTTTCATTGTTAACCCACTGAACTAGAAATGAATATTATAATTGCTTCATTAGGTAATAATTTTCAAATCCTTAGAAAAACCAAGATATCATTTAAAGGTCCCTGTTAACGTGAAATTTGCAATATGTCACTATCTTTTCATCAGCATCGAATAATGCAATTGGTTCGTCCGGATGACTAGAATTAATGTAACGTCCTTTCTACCTGAGTTGAATTTGATGCTCTTCTTTCCTACAACTTCACCACTTGTTCACAACATGCATTGCAAAAATATCTTTATTAAACAATTTCTTCAAATTCTTTTTCATTTCCGATACAAAGACGTCAAAGAACTGTTTGAAAAGATTTACAAAGATGGATCTGGAAAAAGTGATTGCTGAGAATTGAGAGAGGCACTAGGAGAAGATGGACGCAACTACAAGGGGTTTACTCTCGAAATGGGGAAATAGATATTTGCAATTTCCTTTAAAATACTTTAAAAATTAATAAACAATTGGATATGCAATGACTTTTTGTTAGCGATTGACTATCAAGTGCTTCAAAGTCCAAAATAAAACCAAATCAGATTCATAAACTTCTGTGTGTTACTACTAGTGGATTCCACAGGACCTAATAAGTGCATATGTCCTACCGTGCAGTCGCCCGGATTTGTCCATTTGGCTCTATTAGAGGCTGTTTTCGTGACCCACCGCAAATTTTTACAACGCGCATGAATCCTGCATATAAATGCTTAAGTTAAACATAGCTTAGTTTTTTAAAGTGAAAAGCATAAATAGCTATATTCTGAAATGTGTTAAGAGTACCCGTGGATGGCTACTTTTGGAATAAATTTACTGTCTATCTTGCATTGTCATTCTAACTTATCACGATTGTTCGCCTCCTTTAGTCGATATTTTGATAGTTCGACTGAGACAGGGATCGCATATATCAATTCAAAATTAACATTTCAACAGGTTAAGCATTCATATGCATTAAGTCTTTTTGTTCGGTGTCAAGTATTAATAAGTAATCATGCATGAATTTAGGTCCTAACAGTAGTTGAGTGATTAATGCTAAGTTTGGGACACCAGCAGTAATATAAGTTTATTGAATGGTGTGAAAACATATCTAGATTGATTTAAACCAGCCTATATTGTGAAAGCATCCTGCGGATTTGCCGGTCTGGGTCACGCTTATGTGGTCAGAGGGGTCAACGCAGAAAATGCACTAGGAACCAGATAATCGGTAGCGCATTTGGGAATGTGGGAAAAAATAAACGAGACACAATCTGAGGAGATAATGTAGATGACACAAGTTTAATATTTACACAATAAACTGAGTTTCAAGTCAATAATTACCTGTAAGAGCAAAGGTATGAATCCCGCAAAGAAGAAGCAATTTCATAATATTTGAAGATAACTTTTAATATTCGTACATAATTTCAAACTAGTTCCAACTGAGATATAAATAATTTACAGAACATTTGTCTAGGATGTTTCTACCAGTGAAATATATTCCTAGTTTTCAGCGATTGATTTTTGTTTAACTGAAGTCAATAGTATCATTCGAAAGGTCTTTAAAAAATTATTCAGCTGCGTTTAGTATTAAATTTGAGACACATTGCAGAACCCCAATTTATTAAACTTCTAAACCTCATCGACGTGTTCTTTCTTATGCTGACCTTAGCTACACGTTTTCTGTTCACTGCCCTATGTTTGGATTACCCGGATTTCTAAGCATTTTACCCTATCGGTACTTGGCTGAATAAATCTGCTTCACTTACTCCACTTTCGCTGACTGTTTAATAATCGTTTAGAAGTTAATGGTGTATGTGTTTCATGATGTGCTTTTCCTTCCTTTTGTGCTTTCTGCTATTACTACGAATAGTTACAGCAAATAAGTAACTGGACACTTAACATAAATGACCGGGTATATTCAAAATGCCCTTGTCATTATGAATAACCATGAAACCGTTCAATTTCCAAAACATTCTATTTCAGAATAAGACAGAGAGCACACGTCAAAATTATTATCAAAGTAATATCCAACAGCGTGATCCATACTTCTGAAATGACGCGTAAAAGAAGCTAAATAAGTGGTCTAGTGAAGGATGAACCCTTCTCATCGGAATATATTTCTATGTTATCCCTATTCCTCAGCAAAACTATCTTCATCGATCGAAAGGGACTTCGCTTAGTGAGCTTAGTTCAACTCGTCCTGCGGATCACTACTCGTCCCGCGGATTAGCACTCGCCCCGCTACAAATTGGTGACCCTGACAAAGAATACAACCATTCGGAACGACAACAAACAAATTGGGGTCCACCCTGTCAATCCCAGGCTCTTTCGGGAAACGAGCCAGCCCAGCAGTAGTGGCGGAAACTGTTAGCGGGCAATCCAAGTAACCGCCTTTTCCTTCAAGATCGAAACTCCGGCACATCTTAATTGATCGATTCCGGGGCAGAGATCTCTCTACAACCCCTTGCCTTTTACTCCCGCAAACTATCGCCCACTCATACTCGATATAGCACTTCCGGGCGGGAGCTCTTGGCAATTTATAAGGCGGTAAAACATTTTCGGTACCTCCTGGAAGGCCGCCAATTCACGATCTCCACCGATCATAAGCCGTTAACATACGCCAGTCGGGCCAGTTCCGATCACTATTCTCCCCGCGAAATCCGGCATCTTGATTACATCCTCCAGTTCACCAACGACATCAGACACGTTAAAGGCTCGGACAATATTGTCGCTGATTGTCTTTCTCGAACCGACGTCGCAGCAGTAACTAAAGCCGTCGATTTCCACGCCCTCTCACAAGCTCAAAAGACCGACACTGAACTACAAGAGTTCCGAAACCGTCCTACCTCAATCCAATTAAAGGACACACCTCTACACACAACCCCCGGTCTCATAACATGTGACGTTTTAACAGGTCTACCAAGACCTTTTGTGCCAAAAGCGTTCCGACGCCAGGTTTTCGA
>CAADRB010000025.1:976064-999330 GCA_900708905.1 Hymenolepis diminuta | reverse complement strand
TCCCGGACCGTTACAAGGCCTGAACAATACGACAACAGCAGACCAATCCTAACTAGACCTTTTGTCGCCTTTACGTACCTCAAGGCTGGGAGGAGGCTGAAGGATGAACCCTTCTCATCGGAATATATTTCTATGTTATCCCTATTCCTCAGCAAAACTATCTTCATCGATCGAAAGGGACTTCGCTTAGTGAGCTTAGTTCAACTCGTCCTGCGGATTACTACTCGTCCTGCGGATAACTACGCGTCCTGCTCTATATATATACACGGTTTTGGCACGAGACACAGAGGGCGGCTCTCTCTCTCTTTCTCTCTTTCTTTTGCTCTCTCTCGCTGTTACGCATTGTTGTTTCCTCGAATACATCTTTGTTCTACCGACCCTGGTGTTCTGCTTCACAATCAGTGGTTAGCACTTAGCCGCTACACTAGTCTAAATGAGAGGTAGGGCGAATGGGAGAAAGGAAATTGGGAAAGGCAACACAGTATGATATATAACGTCTGGTCGTCATGAACGAGACGTGCAGATAGGGGTAAACTCAATTTAAGTAGAATTAATATTTTCTGATAGCATTTGATGATATCTTCCAAATTAGGTCTAACTGCGTAGGTGTAAATAGTTGGCTTTACATTTAGTTAAGATGCTTCTGCAGTTGTAACATTTTTGGAATCTCGCTGGTTGCGGTTTACAGAATTGATATTGCGGTCTTATTTTTTTAATTAACTGATTTTACTGTCTTTTTTTAGTTAGAAAGTTCTAAAAATTCCCCTGCTCACCAAACTCTATAATCATCTTGCAAAATATACCAAAAGGAAATACTTTTGAAATTAAAACTTTGGCTGCTATGACGCCTTTGTCTGGGGTATAGCGTTGAAACATGCGATCCTCATTAAAACTGCTAATAGTTAGTGGAGCAGTTACATTCCACCACAAATACCAAAGAGCGTCCAAATAAATTTGATTGTGAGGAATTGAGAGAGGCTTTGGGAGGGAACAATATCAGCAGTCATCTTATCAAACAACTGTTAAACGAATGTAACAAAAGCTGTACCGGATACCTAGATTCAAAGATAATAAACTGTGAGGAAAATTTGATGTAAATGCCCAAAATGCATGGTGTGTTAATAAGAGATTGACATTATTTGTGAAGTTTATTTTACTAAAATGAAGTCTAGTAAAACGATAATATGTGGTAAATTTATTAATCAGGTGTGTCAGAGTGTCGGGGCACTTTAATTAACATTTAAAGTGGTGATTAAGAAATTTTCAAGGCCCAGTAAAGGAGTCAAAAATTAATTTGAAAAAAGGATAAAGATGAGTAGAATAAAACTGATTACGAAAAGCTGAGAGGGACCCCGGGAGAGGATAATATGGGCGAAATCCTCAACAGAATATGCCAAAGACAACGATGAAGTACGGACCGAAGAAAGTTGAAAAATTCTTCAAGGCTAGTCAACTTGATGCGGATTTCTAAGGAGATTTTTTACACCGAAACTACATTTTATTACATATCCTGTAATTATTTTTTAAATTTTTTTCCAATTTGTAAAAGTATGATCATTTAATTAGCTTATGTTTCCCGGATTATCGGCCTCAATAACTTATATTTTAGACTCGTTTGTCAAATTCTATGGTTTGAAAAACAACATTTTCGTTTTCAATTTTAAAAATAACAAAGTGGGAAAATGATTCATCTTATCACATATAAAAATGCTTCCTTAATTAGAAATAGATTGACTGAAATTACAGTATATGTCCGCATTTTCATCAATTAAAATAAATGAACGGACTTATCGTTTGATTTTCATTATCGATCTTGTTTGCGGATTCAAACTGATTAAATTTTAAATGATATTTGACAATAGTGTTAATAAACACGTCCTTTATAGTGCTTGATAGTTTGAGCAATTATTACCACATGTAGGACCAGATATTCTTTATTTCATTCAATAAATTTATCATTAAATGGGAAATTTGATCCAAAATTGTATCGATTTACTTATAAGAAAACGAACGCAGATACAGATCCCTTCCACATTTCTACTTTGAGTCGATTTCATTCAAGGTTTTTGGTTATTCTGTTGAACGAACACTAATTATGTACCCTGATTAACATCCTACTTAAATATAATAAGTAGCGCAAAATTAATATTATGTGAAAATTTAATTTTCTGGCAGAATTGGAATAAGTAAAAAACAGGTCATTGATGATTCAAGACATCTCATCTATCTCACTCATATTTATCTCTTCTTCATATGCACTAGTCCTTTGTGACAATAGGAAATAGTTAAAAGGCAAAAGTTGTACCGTCCGAGATAAATTAGTATATCTTTTGAGATTAGGTCAAAATTAACATGATATAGCAATCGTTGTTTCAGTTTTCACTGCGGATATCCAAGAAGTAGCATTGCGGGTCATTCAATAATTTATTGTAGGTCATTTGGTCTAGGCAGTAAATTTAACCTAGTTCGCCTAAACGGTTAAATGTAATATACGTTATATTAGTAAGATGCGATCTTATCAGTCATGTTGTCTTTGAGTATTCTGGGTCTATGGGGATAGTTTCCAATGCTATAAGCCCCAAGCGTATTCAAAATAGGCTAACGACCTTGCTGCTCCAAACTAAATCATACATTTGAATGCAGAAGGAACAATGAAAAAGCCGAACTGGGAAACCTGTGTGGCCATTGGCTTGATCTCGGATTATAGTCATCGGCCGTTATCGCTCCTGGTGGAGGCAGGCGGATACGGAACAAAATAGTCATCTTCCCTCGTCATTCGTAGTCTTTATGCTTCTTGACCCTTAGTCCTATCTTTCATGCATCTTTATACTTTCTTCGTCTTTATACTTACTCGCCTTCTACAATACGTCGCAATTTCAATGTCATGGATCCAGTTTTTTTAAAAAAGGGGTTTGGGTGATGGGTATTTGTTACAAAGAATAACATGATCTTGCTCTCCTACCACTAACAAATTAACTTGTGATACGACATATGTGTCACTAATACAATATAAAAACTTCCACTTACAATGCATTATAATACCACAATACCTTATATTGAAATACCTTTCTACAGCATTCGTCTCAGTGGAGAAAAGTTGGCACTATCTGGAGAAGGTTATAGGAAATTGGCAGTTTCTTTATTCGCAATGGTCAGAGTATAAAGTGTTTGAAAATATAAATTACAAATAAACTTCAATTGTTCCAAAGAAAATGGGCTCAAATAATTCAAATAGTTTTAAAGATATCATCCTAACGTATAATATTGTGGGAATCCGAAGATAAATTATCAAGCAGGTTTGAACGTGTTTGGGAAAAAAGAACGGTTTTCTAGTCTAAAATCTGTCAATTGAAGAACCTTGGTCAACGAACGCCTTCCTATACACTCCTTAAAGATGCTGTTCCTTCCCTAATTATGTCTTAATCTCGTTCTCATCTCTTCCTTTCATGTATTTTCATTGCTGGTATACAATATACTCTTGGCCTACACTAAATTCATGGCATTCCGATTTGAGAAACGTGATTGTCTGTGGTCAGAAAATCTTTTAGTCAAAGAGTTATAATTTAGCCGCACAAATAATGGACTTCATTTTGTGAAATAATGATAATAGAGCATATTCTATAATCTATTTATCAAAATGAATAAATACTTACTATAGCCAGCAGACGTCTAACAACATTTGGCCATTAGAAATGACTGACTGACGATAGGATCTCCACTACAGTGTCCACGGACGGTCTCGGCGTGTGTTTGTCTATTTGCACATAGATACCTAAACAGGTGTCGATCATCACACCGAGACACTGATGACGAGACATGACTGACGTCTAATGAAGAAGTGTTTTGTATATAAACCTAATTTACTTGTTAATAAACCTCCTCCGAAATGATCTGGCGACATGAGTGGTTTGACTTAACGTTATTACAATACTGATTAAGTATTTCACTAAAATAATTACTGATTGAGTGTCAAAGTGCGTAAAATCAATCAGGGATATCTAATTATTTTGAAGGAATATGAAATCAGCTATTTTCCATCATAGCATTTAAAATTTATACATCAGATACCTTAAATCCCATGAAATCTTTATTTACAATATTTTTTAATTGAGTATATATTGGTTATTATTGTTTTAGAAGGAATTACGTCAACTCATTGCGTAAACTCTTCACCGTTAGAGGAATCGAGATAGCCCTGTTACGTTAAAAATAACCCTTCTAGTCTCGTGCCAGATCTTAGATACAGGAAGATACTAATAAACCATAGTGACATGTTCACTTTCCGAAATCAACTGGTTAGTTAGTCCTGAATATCTTGGACATAAACTCACATAAAAGACCAGTGATCAAATCATGAAAACTGTGCTTTTTAGCAATCGGATATAACAAAATTAAGTAATATCCACTAGGGAAAAATAGATAACCTAATGCTTCCCATTCATTCCGCAGTTTTATTCCTTATTGTAATATTTACTATTTTGCATGCTTAGATGCCATTTAATGATTAAAACTCGTAAATGATGTCTCCACTGTCATGTCGAATGATGTTAATATTGGGTCTAAGTAATGTGAAATACAGTGGATGTTTGAACAATCGAATGAAACATTAAAATCAATAATGGAATAGTTGCAATTAACTTAAATTTTGTTTTAATTATTGGCACAAACCGTTTTTCTTTATAGTGTTAAGATGATTAAATAAGTCATTCAAAACATTGGCGACGGTTCTAGTTTTATTCCACCGGATACGCCTACTTTTCCAGTTGCCGATTATAGCAGTGAATACAATTTTTCACAGGAATACATATAAAATGCAGCATTAGAGGAAAGCAGAAGAATGAGTCTTCCAGATTTTGAAGGCTTTCCTACGGGAAGTGTTAAATAATCATATTTAAAATAAACCATGTAATCAATTTTTACTATGAATGGTTTTTGATGTGATTTATCTTGAGTTTAGTGTTGAGATAATTATACCTTAAGGTAAAGAGTGAGGGATTTATAGGAGAAGCAATATACAATTATGACGGCGAGATAGATGCCATCACTAAATCTTGTTAAAAATACTAACTCCAGCAGTTACCTTTCAAATACGGTCAAAAAACTTGAAGTGGTTTGTAAAATATGCATTTGCTGAAAATTTTAAGTAAGTCTGGCTTAAAATGAGTCCTATCGAACTTTTAAAATACTCAACAATACTTAATCTTAATGTTTGATAATCTCCAGTTTCATCCTCCTTGTGATTTTATATATAATTGCATCTTTTTTCTATTCCTTTCTTCATTTTGTCCATTTGTTATCAAATTATAATGAAACGATTCCTTGCTTATTGAAAAAGATAGTTTAACGGCTATTAAGACCACCCTTCGACGAAAATCCATTTTAAATATACGTTTTATAAACTTTTCATAACCTGTCAGTTTGATATTTACGATGTCGTTGAGTTTATTTAATGAACATCTGTAAAATGTGGTCAGATATTTGTCACTTACATCCTAGTGTTGCAGATCAGGCTTACAAAATCGGAACAGTAGGTGGAGTTTGCTAAATATTTTTTTGACCTGTGTTAGTATTAAGCTGCATAGCTGATGGTTTTGTCGTAATTGGTCGATGATATGGCAGTGAGTCATCAAGGTTTTGTATCTCAGACCAAGAAGAAATAGGAAAGCTTCATTTCTACTACCACAAATACATAGCAATTTATACATAATTTGGAAAATGATGATCGATTGGCAACTCGAATAGCTTTAAACTATAGCCTCGCAAGACCATTTGCCAAAACGCATTCTACTAATAGAATTCAATGAATTCTGCACAGATATCGAAAATATTTAACCTTATATTGCCTTCTATCACTTATATTATTTCAGTCACATAGATGAGGTTCACAACGCTAACAAGGCTGATCGAATCACGTGCGCTAGAACTTTCTGGGAAGTGCGGCGATGTAACCGGTTGCGTTGAGAACAAGTGCGTACGCGTGTGCAGAGACCTCCTCAACCAATCAGCAATCAAGATCCCTGCACCCCAGCATGGTATTGTATTTAATGACTAAGCTTTGACACAAAAACACGAAAAGCAACGAAGTGATTAATAAACCCTCTCCACTCAGCATCCTTCTGGTTCTTACCACTTTGGGCATAGTCTAGCTAATTTGGGAGTGATTTGATAATAGAGGACTCTGCTAGAGACAATTCGGACTGCTTAGGAGGATTGCTTAAGTGTAGCAAAAAGACTTATTGGTGTAGCATCCACAACACATATAAAGAAAACGTGGAGAACTATCGTTATTCATTAAATATCGTTGAATTCTTTTCTGGAACATTCTGACTTTCAAATACAACTACTTTATAATTATTAAATTCCAAAATAAAAAATTTTTCTCATAAAAAGCCATATTGTTAAACAAAGTATGCATGTGTTGCTCCTTCATTTAACAACATACAATTTTTAATTTCAATTTCAGAATTAAATCATTAGACTTCTTACACTTATTATCTTAAAACTCTCAAAATTATTCTGGAATGCTTCTGCCAGCTTTTAAAAGGATCAACCATAAAATTAAATTTTTTAAACCTATTTAATGCGTTCGATACCTGGGATCATTTCTATTATTTCTATAGCACTGAATTCTACCTCTATTTTGCTGATGACAGACTCATACTCAATTTTGAATTAACAAACCTTTTTGTACTTCCGATACCGAAATAGGGAAGATATTCTGAACCCAAATGTGCCCGGTATATTGTCATAAATTAGATCGTAGACAACTTCGAGAAAATTCGTTTTTGTGTTACCAACTTTTCGTGGATATCCCCACATCATACTTAAATCTTGACCTTGTCACGACCACTTACATCATCCAAACTTGCTCCCTTTCTCATATCTTGGGTATTGGTAGGTCATTAGATCTAACGCAAGCTATTCCACTGAAGTCATGGTATTTGTGTGTAATACTAATTCCCAAGCTTAATTAGGAAAGCGCTTATCAACGCTCATCTTGGATTAGGAATAGCATTATTGAATCGTTCTAACAAAAAACCCGATTTCTGTCATCGTCTTTACTAGCCTAATTTAATCGGAGTGGTTGGCTCTTCCGTTGGATATACTGATGGCCGTAAAATACATGACCTCTGATTTCGCAAACCAACGTTTTATTGTTGTTTCTGATGGAGAGGAGTCCCCATAACACTTTTCAAGCCATTGCTTGGCTTGAACGGTATTTTTTCCCATCAAGAAGCAGTGTAAAATTGAAACACGAAATTGTTTTTGATCCAGTGTTTTGAAAATAACAAAAGTAGCGTCACTCTTAGCACAATAACTCACAAACTAATGAATAGAATATCATGAAATTTTAACAGCTGTCTTTTGAAGGTTAGTATTCACTAAAAGGAAGGTGACTGCAATAAAGCTAGCGCCATCCATGTGTTAGGCCCGGGACTTTTCAGCCCA
The DNA here is from genome assembly GCA_900708905.1 of Hymenolepis diminuta. Taxonomy (NCBI): domain Eukaryota; kingdom Metazoa; phylum Platyhelminthes; class Cestoda; order Cyclophyllidea; family Hymenolepididae; genus Hymenolepis; species Hymenolepis diminuta. The sequence goes on along the minus strand of CAADRB010000025.1, from coordinate 991,881 downwards.
TGTGTTATATATCTGCTATATTTCTCTTTCATTTACATTATAGGCCCGTTATTTATATCAGGATCATAAGTAAATAACTAACGTGCGTGTTCTCTCTCTCGTATCTCTAATCTGGATACTGAGATATTGGGCTTATTGACCGTAAAAGGTTATCGCAAAGGTAAAAAGAACACAGAATTTGAATGATCTCGAATCTTAAAGAATTCGAACTCAACCTGATGAAACATCAGGAATGAAATGAGCTAATGCTGAAGCTATAGAAGGAACATTATAAATCAATGTCAAGGAAACAGTGAAAATTTTGACCATGGTAGTAGAAAAGTTCCCAAACCATGAATTTGGAAAGTGTAAACTTGGATATTTCCTCTTTCTAACCAACCGCAGATTTCCTGGTTCATCAAATTAGTGAATTCCGCCATGAACTTGAAGCAAAAATAATTTTTATTAACTGTTTTGGAAAAGGTGGGGATATTTTCCTAAAGGACCTTGTCCATATCTCAAATGGAGAGAAAGTCGGTCTACTGTGAGGGAGGTAAGGAACTGTTGAATGTTAAAAACACAGCTTTCCTCTATCCAGAGACACTTTCAGATCTTAATTTCAACGGAACTGTCTTGATTGTTTATTAAAATGCCAACAAAACTCGAATATCCTTTAGATGTCCTGATCTGACCAAAAAGCACGAAAAATCAATGACTTATGCTTGCCGTGTGAGTATCTGTTTTGAATTCTCCCATTTTTTCTCCACGTCGAAATATCATCTTAAATGTCTACTATTTTTGTGTGACCTTCGATAAATTCTCCCAAAGGATGTCTGCTGTGCAACCCTTATAAGGATTAAAGAAAGTGATCTAATTACATTAGAGCACCTTGAAAATGAAGGCAGGAATTAGACATCAGGTTTGCCTGTGACATGACTCGGCAGATATTTATTAAACACAGCTATAAGAACCGATTTAAAAGAAATAATAGTAAAATGTGTCCCCGGACTGTTTCTTTTTTCCTAAACTTCCATCACAACTGCTGATTATATGGCAAGCGAAAATACAAGGAAATAAATTATCCAATGAAAACTGAATCAGAAAGAAAGGTCTCCGAAATTTCCGAATATTTAGTCTACCAACGAGTTCAATAATGTAAATAGGTGAAAATATACGGATGCACGGAGAGATGGTGATGAAGTCAAAATGCAGTTGGACACAGCCTCTGATATTAACCTGATAGAGGGATTTGGGCAGACCAACTCTAATTCCATCAAAATTGATTACAAATAGGTCTTCCAGTGGAATCCCTAACTTCAAAGGAGAACTGAAACGTCATCCCTGTTCTGATGATCGGCAAAACCGAACAAAATATATCTTGAAAAATCAATCTGAGTTTAATCATATTGACCTTGACTGGTTGGACAAATTGAAGTCGCTAAAGCAAATGAAAAAGATCATCAAAACTGCTCAATAATGAGCACAAAACAAGTCAAAACAGAAAAATCATAGAAAAGAAAGCAGGATTCCGAATGAAATTCTGCTTTAGGAAGAGAAATCAAGTTAGAATTAAAAGAGAACCCTTTTAAGCAAAGGGTCTGAAACCAAAACGAATGCGAAATACTGTTCAAGGCGTTCTAAGCGAAGGCCCAAAACTGAGAAAGAATGAATTCCATGGAGAATGAGGAGAGAGCAGCGACGAAATTACGAAAAATGTTATCCGGAAATCGAATATTTGGTGGAAATTGTTAATGGGGTCAAGAAGCAGGCTGAAACTGAGTGAAACACCTGAATATACCCTTAAAGAAGCAATAATCCGCCAGGAAAGAAAAACTGAACCAAAGACAAGATATCGGGCGAACCAGAAGACGAAGAATATGACATTTTATTATTTAAATCTGCAATATTTCTCTTAAATTTATATTATTGGCCCGTTTATATATTCAAGATCATAAATAAGGTTCGTTATTTTCTAATTGATTCGAAGATTCTGTCCCTTCCCCCTCTTCCTGAAAACGAGGATATCGAGTTTATGGATCGTATCGGATTTTAAGTTCACGCTCAACAACATAATAATATCACATGAAACCTTTCATCCCAGCTTGAATACATTAAAAATCCAAGAACACTGTATCGTGGGATATCATATCATTTCAGGATTAAAACATTTAAAGAGTAAAAATGTATCTCCTTTCACGAAGTATTAAGTAAATTGCCTTGATTGAAATTTAGTCGTACCTAAATCTGAAATCGAATGCATTCATGTGTTTCATAGCCCCTAAGTCCTCCAATAATTCATTCAAGTTATTGAAGGTTTGGATATGATTACATCGGATACAATGATGGGTTTTCGTGTGGATACCCCAATACCTTCAACGGGTGTCTTTGGATGGAAGTGGATGATCGTGCCTGGCAGATTTTCTTGATGCAAAATGTTTGCAAGATGAAACAAGTAATTAAGCTGTAATCTTCTGAATATCATGCAAGACCATTTTGCCTTCTCAATCACTGGGAGGAGAAATGATTAAGAAACGGTCAGTAAGCATTGAAAGTCGTAGATAATACATGTTGTACCGCTAAGGTTACATGTCAAATAAAATAAGATTTCAGTTCATTAAATGAGAAGAAATAAAGATATGTATTCTTTTGTTCAAGTTTTCGGTTATTGTTAGCATGCAGTCTGTCCGATTCCATGGGAATATGTCGACGGAGGAGAGATCATGCCGGATGAGATGAAAAGCAAAATAAATTGTCCACATATTCAAGTGGGGATTTTTTTGGATAAAAGCTCGGCTAATTAGCGGAGAGGTCGCGATTAGTGGGAAAACTAGATTAGTCACAGTGTGATTTCTGCGAAGAAATATCCATCGACCAAATATTTTTCCGAAATTTTAGTGACATACATCAAAAATTGCTCTTCAAAGTTGATCTGGAATCTTTGAAGCAACCAGACGCTTAAAAAGAAAATGACGCTTTTTGCTTCAAAAATGCGAAAATTAACACATCAAAGTGATAATTTATGTGACATATTAGCTCGGTATGGCTCGCTAAATCTCAAAACTAAAATTTGGGCTCAATGGGATGATCTGAGAATTTATTAAAGGATTAAATATTTTAGCAAATAAAGAAACATAATAGCGCCTTGAATACTGTTATATATAAGAAAATAATATTTTTCCTAAAATAATTCTTATATGTAGAATTCTTTATTTTCCACCTTTTAATTCCCTTTTATTCGAACGTATTTATTTACATTGTGGTTGTAAATGCTGCATAATATAAACCGACCTATCGATACGAAAGTGTGTGTCTTGTGTTGATACCGTGGTTTGAGTCGTTTTGTACTGTGGTGTTGTCGGGTCGTGTTTGTAACTAGTGCAACGTCTTAGAGAATCTAAGAGTCGGTCACTGTATCTGGCAGAAAGGAGCAGATTGCGACAAATACCGTCATAGTTGAAACGGATTTGATTAATATTAAACAACTGTGGGTTTTTAGAGTCGATGAAGAGTCGTAGTATTTTCAGTGAAAGTTGAACTATTGATTTCGAGATCTATTTGATTAAATAGGGAATCCTCGCTTAAAAGTTCAAGTTTTCACCGCGAAAGACTTTTGAAGGAATTCGTATCATACAATTAAATTTTAGGGTCAATAAAAGGCTAGGTTTCAACGTCGGCAATAACGAAATACAAATGAAAACATGTGGAAGCATGCATGCCTATTTTACTACAGGAAATTTAATGCTTCGTCTACTTCCAATGGAATTTTCTAAAATATATTTGATTCAGTTCAAGAAGTTGAATGAAGAAATTGCCAAGAATCTGTGAATATAACCTATCTGAATGTCTTGACTAAACTATCCCATTTTTAAACAACAGGGTGCACGCGAATATTCATTTGACAAAAGATATTAACGAATGTAAATGAAAAAATAGTATATTCACAAAGAGAATGATAAAAATACAGCACATTTTTGTTAAAATCTAACCCAGAATAACATACATTCTGCGCAAAATGTATAATAAATTATGCATAACGGCTTTTTTCTGTGTCTAAATAATGGCAAGTGATTCATTCGTCAATGGGGGAATTGATTCGCATGTCCGATCAAGAACCCTCATCAGTCGTACTTCACACCCCGCTGTCCTCCGGGAATCTAATCTTAAACCCTCTCAAAAATATAAAGTGGAGCGCATTCGATTTTTAATTAAAGAAAATTAATATTTGTTCTTGAGCCTCTTTCAGTTTACCAATGTTAGAAATATGAGTCGAAATAGAAGGTATAGGAGGACAATTTTTCACTTCGAATATAGTCCATTTGAGATTTTAAACACATTTGACAGATACATATCTGCTTTATCTCATGGTGTTTTAGTTATTTGAACAAATATTGCTTCTGATAATTCATTAGAGAATAAAGGATTTTAATCGTACCGATTATTTTTTGTTATATAAAAGATGCGAAGGTGGAGATATTCACAAGTATGCAGCCGCTGTGAATCAAACATGGAATACATTCTCGTATGGATCGCTAAAGGAGGATCAGTTCAGGTGTCTTGGATTCATCCAGAGTCTTCGTTCGCCGTGTTATGCGGAAATTCGCCTGAAAATGTTGTCTCTTTTAGATAAAAATCCAGATATTATGTTGCATCATCTGGTAGAAGAATATAATAACTTTCGGAGCCTCATTGCCAATTCGAATATGGTCGAAAGCAACGAAATCCGAGCATGTCAGATTAAGAAGCCCGAAATCAACCCGCAGCAGCATCCTCAGAGCCAACACACGTATCTGAAGAAAAATAAGCCAAAATGCCGATTTTATGGCGATTTTCACTTCCATAGAGACTGTCCTTTCTATAAACATCGGTTTCAGGATCGCAATTCGTACGGACACAAGGAAGGACTCTGTCAGAGCAGTCAACGCCGACGGTATACGGACCACGGGAGAGGTCGACTTCAGAACCAATATCGTCAAGCGCATGGCATACTAACCACCATCCAGGTTAATGTAAGTGGGCGTGGCTAATGTAACCTTTTGCATTAACGGAAGACACTGAGTTGAAGGTTGACACCAGATCAGACATCACCATAGTTGCAGCCGAGGCGTGGAAGTCTCCTGTTCGCTCCAAGCTAGATAAAGTTCCCTTTAAAGTATCTAGTGCCTCAGGTGATGCAGTGCAACTGTCGGGCGTGATGAAATGTGAGACGATCTTCGCAACTGTATGTTATGTGGCTGATCGAGACATCAATCTCGTTGGTTTGGATTGGATAGACATGTTCAATGTCCTAAAGCCGAAAGTACAAAATATAACCAGCCCACATGCACGAATAAAAGAAAAGTTTCGGAGAACAGAGGATTTCGACCAAGCTGATGATCTGTCTCCCCTCATTTAAAATCAGCCTTCGAAAAACGAAGAACAAATACTGGCGGAGTCGATTCAAAACACTCAGGTATCAGTAGTGGATATTAGAAAGGAAGCGGAGAAAGATGCAGTCCCACAACAAGCGTCTAAGAACCCCAAGATCCTGAACTACGTCCACAAACGGAAAACCCGTGGACCAGATTACATGTCGATTTCGCGGGTCCGGTAAGTGGTATTACCTATTTAGTTGTTGTTGATTCATATTCTAAATGACCAGAAGAAGTACCACTGATCGTGGCGACAAGCGGCACAACGATTGGAGCACTGGATCGAATTTTCTGTACGCACGTGTTGCCAAAGGCTCTAGTTTCCGACAATGGAACACAATTTACGTCAGTCGATTTTAAGGGTAGGGAACTATGGAAGAAGTATTACGGAATTTCCTGTTGGGATACAGATCAACCTCGCATCCTGCTATAGAAGAGAAATTCCCGGCCGAGGTGTTAATGGGTCGAAAGCTGAGGACCGTGCACGAAGCGATGCTACCGAAGAAAACCCGACCAGACGAGAAGAGGGGGAATAAAAAGAATGGATTTGCTGTTAACGCTCCAGTTTATGCTCGTAATTATCGACTGGGTCGCCTGTGGACAGCTGCGATTATCATAAAAAGGCATGGGAGCATGATTTTTGATGTTGGGGTTGGTAAGGACACACGCGTCCGCCACCGTAATCAACTCCGACGAAGACTAGTGGAACCCACTTCCGATGAGCGTTATCTTTCTCTGTATTCATTACTTGATACGTTTGATCTGACTCATGTTCTTCCACCTAGACTTCAGGTTATGGATCAGGTTACGGTTCCATCGCGTACAACTTGAACAAGATGGAAACCTTCTCGTCTCCAGATCGATCCGTCTTCGAAGACCTGCGGGTGATTTGCCTAAGAGGGGAGATGTTAGAAGAAATTATTATTATTTTCCCCAGCTCCTAATGTTTCCTCCATGAATAAAAATGTAATTTCTTTATTTATTTCCCCACCGATACACTTGACACTTGATAATTATTCTTATTTGTTAAAGCCGATACCGACTGAGAGCGAGTTTCGTGAATACACGCGTGTTGACTATAATGTGCCCTGTGATCTGCCGTGGGGTATTAGCTTCTGTGTTAAGTTGCTATGTTACCGAGTTTTCTAGATTGTTGGCTCTGCTGGATTACTACCCGAACTCCTAGTTGGTTACGTTACAGCAAACTGATTATAAAAGGCAAGTTTAATTCCAACTGAGAAAACCTAACAAACCGAGTGGAAAAAAAACATTATCTGCGTTTAAATAATTATCTTGTCATGAAAATAGTTCATGAATATCGGTTTTTGACTATTTAAAAAATGGTATATTCACCTATTCCAATAACGTTACTGGTTTTCTGCTTTATGATTTCATTATTACATTCCAAAGTATGCACTTCTCAAACGGATATTGTCATTTTTCTGAATAGTCTTATAAATGAGAGTATTTTGACTGAAGTTGAAATCTAAAAGTCTTTGTTTAAAAGTTATATGATAATGATAACTGTGAAATATTTAATATAAATAAATAAGATTAACTATTACGCCAGTTTCGAAATAAGGTATGACAATTTAAACGCCAGTTCATTCGCCATTTATTAATCAAATGCAAATGTTTAGTAAATTTACTTTCCCAAATAATCATGCCCGAAATTGCAAAAAATATTTAGGAGCAAAAGTGATTCAACTGCATATATAAATAGCAAAACAATATCAATGTTAACAGAAAGTTTTGAATATAGAATTCATTAAATTTTTAGTTCACTTTAAATTGATTTTAATAGATACTTTAAAATAATTTTATAAATAAGAACTGGATAAATATTATTTTGTTATTTTTCAATACCTGTTGCATTCATATGTAAAATTTTACTGTATAGCATAGTATTTAAGCAACCTTCGCGATATTTCATTCGCAATTCTATCAATACTTGGTAAGAGAGATGTGCTAGGAATTGAGGAAACTGGTAGACTTGTAGGACTTTGTTGATAAATATTTACTTTATTTGACACATTTAACATAAATGTGGGGAAAATTACCTCTTGCTGATTAACTATTTACCACCATGTGTCCTTTGCATAATTTTATGTCTCTAATTTTTATTTGATTAGAAATGGACTACGATAAATCACCTCAAGATAAAAGTAAGTGAATATACTTTATAATCTTTTATTGAGATAATAAATAATTAAAACTTTTTATAGAAGCAGCAGGAGCCCCTCGTATGTTATTTGGAATTGGTTTCTGTTTAATGTTTTGAGAATATTTGGTTCTATAACATTTGTAATTTTAGAGCCAGTTGTCAGACAACCGGATGTTATAGGTACACATTTTTTATTAATATAAACGAACTAAACTGGTTTTATAAAAAGTGGCTGTTAATTACGGTGAAAATCCACTTACTACCACCTGTGCCTACTGTGGCAATCGCGTAACAACAGAAACCAAACTTGTGAATGGAACAAAGGTCTACCTTGCGTCTGCGTTAATATGTTTTTTTGGGTAAATACGTTTTAATATTTTTGATACTTCTTAATGTAAATATTAATTTGCTTCTTTTAACCTTTTAGTGGTATTTGCGGGTGTTGCTTTATACCATTCTGTATGGATTCGTGCAAGGATGTGGAGCACAGGTGTCCTAATTGTACGAACGAGATGGGAAAACTCAAACGCTGGTGAATGTTTAGTTCGCATCTTGTATTCTTTTTCTTTAGCTGATTAATAAATGCATTATTTCTTATACTCACTTCATAGACTTATTAAATTTGTAACGAAGGTTATAAATTTATTGCTGATCACTCTTTTAACTCTGCGTATGGTCCATTATTCTTATTAATAACTAATTATTGATCACAAACTAAAGATAAAAAAATAATTAATTTCATCGGTCTGATGTTGTTGTGGCTAATTTGATGTTGCTCAATATGATTCTCAATATGAATTAGTTGATTTGTTAATACTATTATTTATTGAATACGAAGTAATCATATTTGTTTGTCCAAAACTTGTTTATGGAAACGTTTCTCAGCACCCTTTCATTTTGCTGAGAGGTAATTTGGTAACACTGTGGTAAGAAAATGGGAATTGGCTATTTCCCTATTAACCATTTTCATCAGCTGTCGCCGTCGATACTATAATTAATATCCACTCCTTTTCATAACAAAAGTACAGGTTAGCCGCAACCACAACTTAATGGATTTTATCTTTTCATACAAATTCCAAATCACCAATTAGAACATAAAATATATATATGAAATACACTTTTGGAGTGTATTAGCACGTTTCAGAGATGTTATAGTATTTATATATTCTGTAATAAATAGAGTTGAAACTGGCACCCAGGGTAATTTTTTTGCAATATATTGACATCAACTGTGGTGAGACCATTGCCGAATTTCTGCCATAATACGGTTTTGAACGTTCCACAAATAATGAGTCAAATTTCTGTGAAGAATCACTTACAGAGGGCTTTATATTGAAGGATTCTCGCTTAAACCTCCTCATTGTTGTTTTATCAATACATTGTGGCCTAATAATACTCTCGGTCTGCTGCGTCTGAACTTAACTCGATAATTGCTAGCTACTGTTTATGAACTTTGCTACAAATTGGTGACTCCGTAAAGGACATGATCATTCTGGATGATGCGAAAACGGTATCTGAGGTGACCTATTCTCCCCCTCTTCAGGTCAATCAGATTAATCCGGCAAACCTATGTGAATTTTTACCGGAACGTGCCCCAGGTCTATTTGTGATCTTAGAATCCCATATCAAGAAAGACAAAAAGGGGGTCAAATTAACAGATTCCATGTTCATAGAGAAGCCATCCCGCCGTCTCACACTGCTCAGTTTGCAAATGCCATACAAAAGTCTTCTCTGAACTTCTATGGTGAAATCAAACTGCTATCTTACAATTTACCCAACCATCTACAGCCGAGCGGGTACAGATGTTAGTTCAACAGGAGTGCAGTGAACATTTGAGGTCTACTGCGTTGTTTAGTAGGATGAAATTGCTTACATCGAGAGATTCGTTTGATACAGATTTTTGAAAATCGTTTTTTTTAAAAACCTCTGCTCTACATCCAGCCTATCTCAGCAAACACAAACAAAACACAGCCGATGGAATTATTAACAGAAATGGCTAAAAATATAATTAAAAATGCCGAATCCTCTAGAACAGAGGAGATTCCCCATATCCCACACACCACCTCAACCAAAAACTAACGAACGGCAGGTTGGGAAGAGCGCTTAATAAGACTGGAGACAAAAGTTAATGCCTTAACTCAACCACGCACTCACCCATTCAACAGACCAGGCGTTCTCCATCCAGACATGCTTCAAAATCCGGAAGACGATAAAACAGAGGAAACAATATTTTCTATTATTACTTCAGATACTGTACTTCGACACGCCAGTTTTTATTACCCTGTCAGTTCCAGACCAGTTAGGGAAACGATCAAACCCAGAAATCGTGGTGGAAACTGCTATCGGGCACAGTGAGCACTTATGTCACCGCCTTCTTCTTCAAAATCAGAACTCCAGCACATTTATTTGATCTATTCCGGAGCCGAGATTTCCGTACTTCCTTACTATTACTACTGACCGAACTTCCTCACATCACTCCCTCATCCTAATAACTGCCAACAACTCTTCCAACAAGACATATGGCCAGAAATCTGTCAACCTGGACTTTGGTCTTTGCAGTACCTTTCGCGGGATTTTTATCATCGCTGACGTCTTCGAACCTATCGTCGGCGTTGATTTCCTCTGTCATTTAGGTCTCCTTCTTGATCTCAGCAGGAAAAGTCACTTGATCCTCTAACGAACTTGCATTCCAAGTGTACCAAATACCTCTGTCCAAACTACTGTCCTATAACTTGTATTCAACCTTCCCAATTCACCATCTCACCAACTCTGTTGTGATAAACCTGTAAACCACTCTATTACCTATTCAGTTATTACCCATGGAAACCCTGACGAAGCTCGGGTCCGTCGTCTTTCTCCTGCTCGGTATAAATTTGCCAAGGACGAATTTGAATACATGCTTGATCTTGGTATTATTCGTCATTCCTCCAGTAACTGATCATCCGCTCCCCACATGGTCCCAATAAATCTGGTGATTGGAGTCTTTATGGCGACTACCGCGCCCTCAAATTGATCACAATCCCGGTCAGCTATCCCATGCTTAATATACCAGATTCTTCATCCAACCTCCGGAATAAGATCTCCAAAATCCATCTTGTCTGCGCCTATAACCAAATTCCTATAACTATAGTAAATATTCCTAAGACTACCATTCCCATCCCACTTGGTTTGTTTGGATTCCTTTGAATGCTATTTTTCATTAATTCATGGATTGCTCAACGTTTGCATATCACGAACTGGAAGCAATTCTAACACTAACCACAGATGTCTTACGGGTAGCTCTTGGCGCAGTGCTGGAACAAAGGAAAGGAGATGTATTACAACCCCTCACCTTTCCCTGCGCCAAAGTAACCCACTTAAACACGTTGCAGAACCTTTGGATGAGGGCTTTGGCAGTCCACAAGACGGTGAAACATTTTCGATATCTTCTAGAAGGCCGAAAATTTACGATCCTCACGTACCGCAAGCCGTCCACATATGCCAGTTGAGCCTATTCTCAACGTTATTCTTCACGCAAAACCTGGCACCTCAATTATATTCTACGATTCACCAGCTGCATCAAACATGTTAAAAGCACGAAAAATATCGTCGCTGATTGAACCGATATCGAAGCTGTAACAAAAGTCGTCGATTTTCGTTCCATTGCTGAAGCTTGAAAGAATAACTCCAAGCTTCGAGAGTTCCGAAATCGCCTAATTTATCTTCAGTTAAAAGATTTTCCATTGCCGACAACCCCGGATTTGATAACGTGTGACGTCTCAATAGGTTTCTCAAGGCCCTTTGTTCCAAAAGCTTTACGCCGCCAGATTTTTTTAGTCTCTCCGTAATCTCTCTCACCCCGGCAAACATGCGACAGCCAAACTAGTTACTGATCATTTCTTCTGACCATCTTGTCACAATAATGTCGCAAACTTGACAAAAAGGATGCCAGCTATCAAAAGTTAATAGGCACACTAAAATCCTACTATGTTTCTCTTCGAATTATCATGTTCAAATTTCTGGTTTCCTTCACCTCACTAGTACAACCTTCTGAAGAGTGAGATTCCTGGTTTGAAAAGGATAATTATGCTCAGATCAATTCATAGCCAGAAATTTATATCGCCTTTACGCACCTCAAGGCTGGGAGAGGACCGAATAATTCCTTCTTGAAGCTCCTCATTATCGGTTTATCAATACATTGTGGCCTAGCAATGGTCTTCTTGGTCTTCTGTGTCTGAACATAACTGGATTGCCACTAGCTACCATTTATTAACTCCTCTTCTACAATATATTATATCAAACAACCGTTTCCCAAATAAAAAATCGACGGGCGATATTTTTCAACCAATTTCCAGCTACTTAAAAGGTTGACGAGACGAGGATTTAATTCATATACACTGGAGGATTACATAGGTCAAGTCAAAACAAAGTATTTGGTTAATGACAAACGATAATTTCCTGACTTAAAATCATTACGAGTACACTGACGATAGTAGACTGAATTAGTTTTCGACAGTGGGGTTATTGGTAGAACTAATCTATGAAGTTTCTGCCTGATTGAGAACAGTATAATTTTATATGTTTTAATATCTTGCTAAGCTAATTTGGCCATGTACTTAGTACGTTTGGCCAAATAATAATGACCCGTTTTATATAAATAAGTTATTTTAACGAAAACTTATTACAGTCCAAATCGAAATATGCACAGTATTGTGTAATTCATGTTAGTAACAATATGCAATGTAAGGTTTAATCGTTAGTTCGATAATAACGGGAGGAAAACATAAAATTAAATGTCAATTTTCTCAAGGTAAAATAATGAATAATTTCACATAAATATATTTCCTCTTTTAAAGACATCTTTTGCTCAATGAAATTTTGTGCTGTCTTTGAGTTAGGGCATGCTTAGGTGAACTCCAGCAGAGATTCCATCAAGTCTCTGTTTCCATTAGTTAAGTAAGTTTCCTTTACACTTTCGAAAATGTTTAAATTGTCCTTAGAGGCATAAGAATGTGATAATGGTTAATGTGATAATCCAAAATCGCTTTAAGATTCGTGTAGGAATGTGTTGTTTCCGATATAATCATTCGTTATAAAATAATGAACTTAATAATCTTTTTCCACTGACATTTTTAGATATTTAATAGATTAGATTTAGCTAAACTGATGGTTAAACTTCGATAAACACAGCTTAAGATCCCAAGTATTCCAGCTAGTGCCGCCCTTAAGTCTTATCTATATTCGGGTGTACACTACTTCTGTCAGTTATTCTAGGCAAATTTCACATTCATCCAGATTTGGGCAGATATGAGAGACCTTCAAACTTATAAATTGTTTTGGAAAAGTAATAGTGTCATGTCCACCGGTGGCGTAGTGGTCAACGTGCACGTATGCTATCAGAAGTTATGAGATCGATGCGCTTGCAGTAGTATTTGTGACCAATGGCACTGGTAAAGAGAGAGTTTTAAAGAATATGGGTTTACAATAGGAGTAGTTCCAGGATACCTCTCCATCCAAGTGGGCCTAACATTATCCACACTGGGATTTGGCAGTATAATGAAGCACCTTTTCTGTCAACTACTGTCTTCTCTCAGACTGTCGTATTTCATTATAGTCTAGCAACAGAGATTAGGTTCGTAATATTACAACAGCCAGAGATGGGCATGTTTTATCATAAACTAAAAATTACTTATCATTCCAATCACTGGCAATATCACTCTTTTACTTCTTGATATTAACATCTGAGATTTTTAAAAATTTTCGTGCATTCATAGAAGAACAAAGTTGATAAAAGATCTACTAACTAAGAAAGTGTATTTCATATTACTTTTATTCACGATATGTCAGGTGTGAAAACAAAGGATTTTCAAGATAAGATATTGTGTTTATCAGTGATTAGGAATGAAAATGGTACATGAATTTGTAGTACCTGCACACTCCGGCTCATGGATCAGTACCTGGTGACTCATACTTCTACTTCCCACTGTCAAATGCTTATCAATGAACAAATGCTGCGCAATCAGTCAACTATCACACCGTATTTCATTTCGTCTATTTCGTACAGCCTGGTTTATCCTCAGTCCGTACATTCCCTTTTCCCTTTTCTCTCAATCGCACGTTCCACATCTTCCTCGTTTCTCTTTCATTTATATCCAAACGTCCCATATACCTCTTGGTTTTCTCACTGGGGAAGGGGTTGCCGTATCCTGTTATCCTTAGTAGAATCATTGGTCTTTAAAAGGGGAATATACAGCCCAATTTGGTGGCTCCTTATCCTTATTTCGTTACAAATGACCTTCAAGCTCCACGCATAATTAAACGAATTTTTCACTCTCCTTTCATGTTAAGTTATGATTTTGTTAAAAACTAACAGCAGAAAACATTATAAGAACCAAATTTAATATTTACCTTTTACATTTCCTCAATACTTTCGCACTGCTAACATTTTTCATTCTGTGACTGGGATTAATGCTGTATAAGGCTAATTTAAACATAGTGATGAGTTATTTTCTATAGGCTTTTTGCTATTGTTTCTAATTATTTGATTTAGTTATTTCTTATTTTGAGGAGAAGCAGTTTTCCTCTATGTAAAATTTGAAACCACATCAATATAATGGAAGAATCCTTCACTCCCCGTTTGTCATTCTCTATCTTTGGGATTTTAATAGATGATAACATTAAAAATATATAAGTATGCATTTGAATATCCTGAACTATCCTCCCCTGCAATGGACACTCAATTCACCCAAGTGCATCTCAGAAATAGCTTTTAATTTCTTGGTTTTAATAATGGATTAGTGGGTAGCAGGATTCCTGCTACAACCTGTCTTTATGACAATTTTAAATATATCTTTTATTAAGAGTTTATCATTTTCATTTTACTGATAGATCCACTTCACTCACATACACAAAGGTACTTTTAGATGTGAGTTCAACTTTAAATGTTTCTACTGGCACAAATAATTTAATTTTGTTAGTTTGTATGCTTGCCCATTCTTAGAAATCATGAATAAATAAATAAATATCTGTCTATTGCTTCCTTTCTTCTACTGACTCGAACTCCAAATACTTACTTTTAACAAAGCGAATTCATGTTGGAACTCAGTGACTTCATTCACTTAGTTAATTCATAAAAACGGTCGTATCAGAGATTTGATTTGGGGGACAGAGCCTTCAGTACAATATATGTCTAGGGGGATGAGAAAGATTAATGAGGTAATTTCCGTCCCGATACTAAGATTTTCAAGTATATCAAGTTGCAGTCAAAACCGCTTTGATCTTAAAACTTCATTCTTAGGGATTTCGCGAGCTTTAGATTGACGCTTAGATATCTACACACATTGTTAAAAATTACGGTAATATTGGTTTACAAGAATGAGGACTTGGACCCACATCCAATTAGTCTCATACAGAATTACGTGGGAGCGCCACTTCAATCTTTAGGTTTACGGGGCCTTTTCTTTTAGATGGAAGACGTATTATTTTAACCAAAAGATTAATTTTACGGAAGATAATTAATTTCTACAGTACAACGTGCACAGAAATTTTAATTTCAAGGACATTCCAGCAAAAAAAAGTACTAAATGTTACATTTTACTTTGAAGCCCCCCAATTTAAATGCTCTTTCATCTGCTAACACCTTCAGATCAATGTCCTTACTTAATCAGTCCCAGTCCTGCCAATTTCATTTGATTATAATTTACGGATTTTGATTAATGTCGAGTAGCAGATTTTCTCCTAAAACTGCATATAATGATTTAGCCATAATGCAAATCCAAAACCTTGACTCTTCTTATTTACATAGGAAAGTTTCGTTCTCATAGTACAAGTGAAATTTCGGTGCAAAACAAAGTGCACATCGTTTGCATCATTAACCCAAGACTCAAAATTAACACCTGCGAGAAGAAACAGTAATTAAACGGCAGTGACATCATTTGGAAAATCAAAATGATTAATATTCATTAAATATAGTTTACACGAATTTTATTATTGAATAACTGCCAGTCGACTTTCATGAAACGGATGCATTATTTAATTTGTAAACTCTAAGTAGTGGAAATCACCCACCGTCTCAGTAAAGACAAATAATTTGTGGTAAGACACCGAACCACTTAGAGATTCTTTGTGTCATTTATTTATTCTCTTATTTATTGAAGAGAATTGACAATGAGCCATAAAAAAAATCACTAATTTTGTCAGTTTTAGTTACCGTTAAGCAATGGTATAAAATTGTAGCGGTAGTTGGCTAACAGTAAATGAAAAGAAAACAACACAAGGATTGCGTTGA
>CAADRB010000025.1:965384-975622 GCA_900708905.1 Hymenolepis diminuta | reverse complement strand
GGACGGAGCTATGGAAAGAGGCGTTGGACGAGGTAGGGTCCCTTGGTGTGTTCGGTGTCGTGTGTCTGATGGAGGCTATTTGTAATGGAGACTTTGGGTGAGGACACGCATAAGGATATGGTTGCATGCGTGTTTAATTGGTCGARATGATTGTAGGAAAAGGAAGGGTCAGTGCAGACAGGACTGATTAATAGAGGGGTTAATTAAACGGTGTCTGCTATTATCGTCTGAGGTATGTTTACCTTTTCCGATCGATGAGAAATAGGTCAGCTGAGGGTACACAATGTTGGTCTATAGAGTGCATGGGGTCACAGGAAAGGTTAAAAGTTTACAAACATTACTATAAAGATAATTAAATTTAGTGATGATTAGAGAGGATGTAAGATAAAATATTTCGGAGAAAAGGGATTCATCCTTCAAAATAACATACCTGAAGCCGTTTAAAGTTGTGTTCTCTGAGTTGATAATGTATACTCAAAAGTGGTTAACTAAATATCTCTGAATAGATGTAAGAATTTAAAACATACTCATTCCATCTTTATGTTGCTTGCTAATTACCGAAATTTAGACGATTTGCGGCGAGAGAAAAAATAGAGAAATGCACAATAAAGGCGTAGTTTTAAATGACCAAATATAAAATAAAATCTTGTTATTTTCAAAATTTTTTGTTTAAATAACACTAATTTCTTATTGCTCACATTAAATAAATTGTATTAAGTTGAGTTCTGATAAATATGTCGTAGCTGGCCTTATCTACTCGTTCTTGGCTGTAGGGAGGCATAAATAAGTCAAGTGCCATGTCCAACCATGGAGTTCAATCAACCCGTCAACTAGCTCTGGAGAGAGTGAACATAATATCACTAATGACTCTGGGAGTTAAATGATGAATTCTCATTTTTTAAAAATATGGACAATTTAATGTTCAAGATTTCAAGTAAAGTAAGACCAATGATTTACTGACTTCATTACTCGTCTGTTTTGTATTCCTTTCCATGTTAATAATGAATAGTATTTACTAATTTCTGCATCAAAAATATTCGACTCTCTAGTCCTAAGGATATGAGTAAACAAATCATGGATTAAGTAGTTAATTATATGATTATGTAATAAATAAATAAACATCAGGAAAAAATTAATACATCTTAAAAATATTACAAAGTTTTGGGATCATTAAGTATTGATTTCCAACATTTTTCGTAATTTAAGAGTATTAAAAATGTTTTTTTTTATTGAGAGTGAATGTTCACAGGATCACTAGTTTGTTGTGGTATACGCTCTTGTTTATCACATGGATGAATGATCAGGGTCACAACTTAGCGTTGCTAGATAGTGACAGCAAATGACAGTTTTAAAATTAGAACACAAGAGTTGTACATGCCAAAATTGATTGAGCAAACCACGAAGAGAGTTCAAGAGGCCAGGAGAGAGGTGAGGATGGAGATAAGAGCAAAGCGTAGGAGTCAGTGGATGACAAGTGTGTATCTGCCCCCCTTCCCCTCTTCGGTGTACATATAAAGAGGCTTTAAGTAATTTCATAGAAAAAGGGCAGTATAAACAAGAGGAAAGGTTTGATCGGGGAAATTGAATCCTAACAGCGCTCATTCGAGGAACTCTTAACTAGCTTATCCTGCTAATTAAAATGAACCACTTAGGGACACACGACGGTTCTCTACGTGGAATTTGAAGTTGCAGTGGAAACAACTGTCTCTGTGAGGTCGAGATAATTAAGTCTCAGGAATTAGTGTTGATACAAATTTTGGAAATGCGTAGGAATTTATCTTTCAAGCTTTGAAACTAGACTCATGATATTGCATATATTATTTGTTTTGAAAATAACATTGATTAGCCGATAATCTATGGAAAAATAAATTTGAATTCTTTATTTGATGGTTTGACTTCAACCATAAAATGAAATAGACTTAAAGATATATGACCCAGTAACAGAAGTATGATTCAGGAGGTGACTTGAGGCACAAATCATTCACCACTAAGCTCTGTGGTCATGATATGTGTTGGTTAACTATTCCACCAGTAAAGGTTGATTTCAGTTGGAAATTTCTTTCCCTAATAAGATTTTGCAATATTCTTCCTTATTTTTGGTTTTCCTTTAACTTGTACTTATCCTTTTTTTGTCTCACTTGTCATACTGATACATTTTCAGCCTATTTAGAAGCTTGAATTAATTCAGGTATATCGTACGCTTCCTATAAGGTCGGTTTTAATTAAAAATCTCCACAATGAAATGCATGTTTTCTACAGGATAAAAGTGCACGCTTAAGAATCTGTGCTTCTGCTGCTCGATAATTTCTATTTCCAGATATCCTCGAGAGTTTTGAACAGATCTTTTTACAAACTTTCCTCCCTTCCCATACAGCCCATATCCATCTGGTGATTGATGCTTCTTCGGCTTGAAGTAGCATCGTAGTTCAAATGCTATGGAATCTACATTCCGTGCGTTTCCTAAGATATACTTTACCAATATTTAATATATGCTATGTGTTGAACGACGAAATAAGTTCCAAAAGCAATAGTAGCGGTACCAACGGTAAATTATTTCTTAACAAAAATAATTATGGTTAAATGCTGTTGTTTAATTGTTGCGCTAATATTATTAACCTAAAACCAAATGGCTTCGTCTCATGACCTTAAACAAAATGGATGACTATTAAATGCAAATATAATTGTTTTACGTATTCGACGTTATCAGAGATCATTGAAGAAGGAAAAAGAATGATTTCTATAAGTCAAATAAAATTGTCATAGTGAGGATCTGTAAGATATTGGTCAATAGATATTTAAAAGCTCAACTAACTTAGTTACCTCTGAAAATTTGTTCGTGAGAATATAGTTTATAGGTGGTTGAGAATGTGTGAAAATATAAAGTCATTGTGAAGCTACATTCCCGGAGAAGACGATCTTCAAGGAGTGCTACGTTAAATATTGAAATATTAAGCTAATGAGTCCAGACTGCATCAATGAGCTCAACCTTATCCGGTTCCCAGACAAAACGAAACCTACCAGATACCTATGTGGAGAATCTCGTGAGAGGATGCAACCAGTGTCTACACGTTGCCAAAATCCCTCATCCTTCTATTTATATTCAGTCGCTGAAACCAGATTCTCCCAGGGCTCAGTCCAAACTTACCACTTCGGACACACTAAAGGTGCGACATGCACTAGGGTGATAAAGTCACATTCGAAAGGGTCCGAATCTGCACTGACAACAAGCAGATCAGCCACCTCTATCTCCCATAAACTCGTGGTGTAGCGAGGCACTAGTTCCAAACCTAAGTACTCAGTTTGAATCTACATTTTGTCTAACTTCGCTATGATTGATCAATTGTTCAGCTAAAGAGATCTCTCACTGTGTTAAAACAATCCTTCCCGGCAGCAGAATGTGGAGTTGAAGATTAGTGGACAGCATGTGAAGATATTTTGCTATCAAAACAATTTTCTGATCCGAGGAGCACATAGTGAGTGGGCGAACTTCTGAATGCTCTTAACCACCGTTTTAATCACCAGTGGACAGCTGCCGTAATCACTAAGCCACATGGAGGTGATACGACGACGACGTGAAGACCGGAAAGGACACTTGATGCCGCCATCACAAACAGCTCAGACCAGGAGGGTTTGATATGTCAAATTGTGAAAAACATCATTCCTTAAATAGTCTTGATGCTATTTGTTAGAAGAAATGATAATTATTTTCCCCCGCTCCCAATATTTCTTCTATGAAYAAAAATGTATTTTCTTTCTTTATTTCCCCACCGATACACTTGACACTTGATAATTATTCGTATTTGTTTAAGCCGATACCGATTGAGTGGAGTTTCGTTAATAAACGCGTGTTGACTATAACGTGCCTTCTTATCTGCCGTGGGTTATTAGCTTCTGTGTTAAGTTGCTATATTACCGAGTTTTCCAGATTGTTGGCTCTGCTAGATTACTTCCCGAACTCCTAGTTGGTTACGTTATAGCACTATTCATTTGTTATGCTTTAAATCTTACAGCTCTCTAATTTCCGAACAGCCTGTGATGCCCCTACGTAGAGCAACGACGCGAAAGAAATGATTAAGATATTGTCCCCCATGTACTACCATTACTCATTGACATTTCTCTCGTCTCCCGATCGGTCTGGCGACTAAGGCGGACTGGTGATCAGATCTACGAACGGGTGCGTTAAATATAAGAAAATAATATTTACCCCAAACAACATTTATATGTTGTCAACTTAAGAGACCTTGACGTGTTCAAAATAAATGGCGGATACTAGACAACGTCATGACCAACCAAAGAGTTCAAACAAGACAACAACCAAGATGGATGTTTTATATTTCGAAGAGAGATGCTATAGCCAACAGATGTCTATCAACACCTGGCCATTAGAAATTATTGACTGGCGATTAGATCTCCACTATAGTGTTCATAGACGGCCCCGCTGTGTTTGTTCATTTGCATATAGATACCTAAACAGGTGTCGATCATTACACCGAGACACCGACAACGAGACATGACTGATGTCTAACGAAGAAGTGTTTTGTATATATACCTAGTTTAATTATTAATAAATTGGAGTGACTTGCCTGTCACCTCCGAACTGATCTGGCGACATAGGTGATTTGACTTATTTCAAATATTCGATCGATGTGGCCCCGCTAGACTTAACGTTATCACGCATATTGTGATGAAATCTTATCTGTAATCAATTTACGTGGATTGGGGCCACATAGATCGAATAGATGGAATAAGTCAAGTCGATGATTAGCGCGGAGGTGGCCGAGAAGCCATTCCAATTTATTCTAAGTAAATTAAGTTTATATACAAAATACTTCTTTGTAAGACGTCAGTCATGTGTCGGTGTGGTGAGTGGCATCTGTTCAGGTACACACGCATGTAGCTGGATAGCCTAAGACATTGTTGAAGGGATCTTATTGATAGTCAATCATATCCAATCGCCAGATACTGATAGACATCTGGTGTCTATTGAAATATCCAAACTGAAAATCTCAGGTTGTAAATATATCGAATCTATATTAATTTAAAATAACAATGAAATTATGAATACTTTTTGGATCCAAGCACGCGGGCCTTCTTTAGCTCCTTGCAAAATGCCGATTACATAAATCGTATGGCACTTAAATCATCAGATCGTGTCTTCATTTATGTGCCATCCAAATTATGATACGCACAATTTAAAGATTACTTAAATATTGGAAGTGATGAAATACGTGATTAGAATGAAAATACTAAGAGGCAGCTTATCGCAAATATTATTTTTTAAGTCATTTTCAAAACTAAGAGTACTTATAAAAAATTACAAACAAATATATGCTTTTATTTAAGAGATTAACGTATAGATTATACTATTAACGGAAGTAAAATCATATTATACAGGACTAGGTATAATTCTAGCCTTTAATCTTGCAATATTTTGAGATAAAAGTTAAAGTGCATTATGCTTGAAACAATATTTGCATTGTTTAAAATTATCAAAAGTTATTTATTGGCCTTGGAGTAATATTAGTTGCAACTCTTGATATGATCGATGGTACGCAATGTTACTTTAATATAACCTCGACATTTTTATTTTCCCATTATACGAACATTTGAAGTTTTAACTGAATTAGTTGCTTTCTCTGTTTGACTTGTTCACTCAGCATTTTTATTACTTACCCTTTTAATATATATATATATTTCTTATTGCAGGGCAAATTAGTCTAAGATAATAACATTTGTGATCTGTTTTGGATTTTGTTTCATTGTTTCATTGAGTGACATATTACATATATATGCAACTTCTACTCTATACATTTGTTTATCAATTCATTTTAATAATATTTTTGTAATCTTTCTACTTTTGCCAACATCTTATCCCTGATTTAGGACATCAAACTTTACTTTCCGAAATAAATAATCCACCCGGTAATGGTATGTGAGTATATAGGCAATAAATTGTGTTTATTATTTCACTAAATAAATTTATCCCCGAATGTGACAACAGTATAATCTATTTTACTCTTGTTGTGCAACTATATATCGTCAATTTTATCCCAATCAACTGTATTCAGTCCACCTTTAATATTTTCCATTTTGAAGTAACATGATATGCACTCTAAAGACTATAGTTTCGAAGGTTCTGGTATCACACCGTTATATTGAAGAAATATTTAATTTTCTTTATTTTTGAACTCTATCTTCCCCTTTAAATTGTTGATTTCTGCCAAAGCACAATTTCTTTATGAATTATTTAAAACCTCAGTTAGTCAACCTTCTTATTAATAACTTCATGATTTGTTGAAAGCTAATCGGTATATTTCTTAAAGAATTAATAATATATAAATTTATGGAATTATTAATTGATCACAAGGTGAAGAATTATATACGCTTTTAGTTAATGAACCACTAAATTAAAATGTTACCGTTAATTAGCGTCTAACACTTACCGTTGCCTATCAGTCAATTGTGTTTATATTTATCTAAAATTTACATTTAAATAGAGCAACAACACGAAAATTATAGTAAGTTTACGAAAATCTGATTTGAATTTTATCTTTAACGAAAACTTTTTTTAAAATCTGTGATATTTGTAAAAATTTTTTTGGTATAACATGGTCCAATGTATACTGAAATCCCACTTACCCAACAATGTTACAATTCAAAGTAACAACAGAACCGCATTTTGGCGAGCGTTTTGTCCTTGTCTATTGTCCAAATTGCAAAGTGCAAGTTATCACACTGATGAACTCTATACCTGGTAAACAAGCTTATTTTGCTGCTCTCTTTCTATGCCTAATTGGGTAAGCGTTTATCAGTATGAAAAGTAAGCTGTTATTGATAAAATATCATTTGAATAATTTTTCTTTTAGATGTGATTTTGGATGTTGCTTAATACCATTTTGTATAGAGCCATGTCTGGATATTGAACATTCGTGTCCAAGATGCGGAAAAGTATTGGGTCGATTAAAACGTCTTTAAAAGACTCTGTTTGTTAAACTTGTTTTATTTTTCTCGTCTTTTATACCACTTAACAGCAGTGAAAAAATGAATCTTTCATGATTGACTATAGAAATTGTTATCTCAAATATTTGTTAGTGTGCTTAAAGCGTACCTCATTAGTAAAGTGCATCATTGAGTACTTGCCTCGATGCACTTTACTTCAAAACTGAATAAAACTTATAAGGCTAGCTTATATTAATGGACATCTCTCTAATCGGAAAGATAGGATTGGCATTACTCCCTAACCTTTAATTCTCCTAATTTTGGTCTAATTTGAACTGGCCCATGGAATGTTCAACTGTAGTAGTACAAAGAAATGCAATATAGGAAGTCTTGGTTTCGAGATGAAAGCGTCCAAATTTCTCTTTTTCCTCTCCTTAGTTTATGTCATACTGAAAACTGTACACTTCAAAGTCCAAGTCTTGTTATAATATATAACTTCTGTGCAATAGAAGTACTATGTATAATATATTATTTCTCTATTTGCACGGGGTTGCCTCGTGGCTCATTATTCTACACTTTAAAAAGCGGATAAATGGCATCTATAATATACTTTAAATTTTAGGTACTAAGACTATTTTTATGTTTATTCTTGTTTATTTGATCTTTTTCATTTATTTTTACTGATTTTATAAGGAGCGCAATTTCTGAACTCTTTCCTTATTGCGTTGTTATCCTTTCTTTGGCCACAGGTCAAAGGTGAATATAATCAATGATCCGGTGAATGTCTTTTGATCACAATTGATGTATTCCCCATCGCAAGATCACGAAATGCTCTATTTCGTTTAAACAGTAATATTTGCGATAACCGATTCACCGCTCAATGCATGTCTTGCTAACTTATCAGACTAATGGGTAATTTAACCGTCTAGCCTGTTTTTAGGGGAAGTTGAGTGACTACTTACAGTTTCTAAGCTAGGACGCTGAAAATTTAAAGAGACTAGGAGAGAAAACCAGTGATAATGAGATCAGAGGAATTACTGATTAATATTCTGTGTAGAGCGCTTCAGGTTTGGTTAATTGTAGTTTTAACAAAAACACTCAAAGAGGACACAAGGAATACTAGCCATTGGATTCATGGCCTTAACGATCTAAATAGGAGGTCACATAATTAGATTAGCAGTAAAAATGTGCGGATTACCGAATTGGCCAATATGTATGCTTGCTGGAGCAATATCAAAAGATAAATTAAGCACAAAGCACTTGATCCGGGTTTAATACCTAGATATATGTGTATACTAACAATAGTTTGGTTATATAACCATATGCTAATCATATGGTCATATATTCTTAGAATATTTTCAAAATTACAGTTGCCATCTTAGAGATCGTCATCTTCTGCTACTAAAGCACTTATTTCATCATAGAAAATATTCGGAAAGGGAATGAAGCCACAATTTGGATAATTATACTATTAACTTGAAGTTACCCTTAAAATATCAAACTACTAATATGAGAGTCGTGTGCATACTTTAACTGTTTGGGTGTTGAAATGAATACCATGTACTTTAAAGAGAAGTGACCGATTCTTTTTTAATTTCGCAGAGGTCACCAGTGAATAAAAGTGAATAATTTATTAATTATTGTTTACTCAGTTTTGATGACGTGACTAAACCAAATATTTGAGAAATTTTCTAAGGTTTAATAATTGTAACGCGTTATTTGTTGGTATTGTCTTTCTTTTTTCCTACATTTTAGTTATATACGGGAGTTCTTTTCTCAATCCCCTGCCCCATTCACACCAGTCTTCCTTCCCCAAATACTGATCTGACTATAACTCGATTTTATTTTTTATCTATTTCTCAATTTCTCCGATATCAAACACTTGTTAGACTCTACATAGCCACATTTTTAGTTTAAGCATATCGATGATGACTCCTAATTCTGTTTCTTTCCGAAGGAAGTGTATCCTTTTTGTCTTCTCTTAATCCGTTAAAGTTGGTGGAACAATAGCTGAATATATCTTCTTTGGCCTGCACTAGTAGCTACTAAGTCGAAATTAATGCTATTTCTCTAAAGTACTATCTCTATTCTACTCTATTAAGACCGTATAAGACCCTTGATATGATCAATCTGCATGTTCAACTGTTAGGAAAAAATAATAATTTGATTGGCTAGATTAACCATATTAATTCAATAATAAATAAACATGCACTGGGTATTGTAAATGAGGATTTGCTCAGCAGCCAGTATTTCGAATTTCGGAAAGTAAACTACCCATTAAGTCAATACTGTGCAATCCGATTTCAAAAATCAAATGAAGTGAAAGTGATAAATTTGCTATACTCCGCTATCACCTGTCACTTATTGGACCTACTGTAAGCCGAGAGCATTCGATTTTCGAAAATGAAAATTTGAAATAATTTTCTTGACGAAGGTTGTAACAATAATACAGTTTCTCTATGATGATGTTTTGACACCAAAAATAAATAAAAATGACTCTCATGTGACTGAATAAGGAAATTTGGTAAGAGGTGAAGAACAGACAATGCTTCGTGTAGAGGACAGTAATGATAAATTAAATGGAGAAATATATTTCTTGAGACTGAGAACTTTAAGGGATAACCATCGATTTATGGAAGATTGATAAAATTCATTCAAAGAAATTTCAGTGGCTGAAAGGTTTCATGCGATTAAGAAAGTGTTGTGTTACTGAAATGTAAATAGCAGCAAATGGCCTCGAAGACCGAGGACTGAAAAAGGAAAACTTTATATCCCACTAGGTTTTCTTTGATTTGATTTCCCAAATTAAATACAACCGCTTTTATTACTGACTGCTTTTTTAATATCAGAATTCCAGAAAATAATCACTAAAAGACGCGAGCACGTTCACAATTATCAAAGACTATAAAGCCTGCGCCCTTTTAATCACTTTATTAAATTCATTTCCATTTTCATATTATGATATTGTTTGCAAGTAAATTTCAAAATTGTTCCTTCTTTATTTCATTTCAGTAAATGACTTCGTTGATATTAGAAACTGAATTTATTACTGTTTGAGCTACTATATTCATTTCCGATTCATGTGTCCTTTCGATTACCTTACTTCACCTCATTCGGGCTGAGTGTACTTTGTTTAACTTTTACCTCATATTCCCTCTCACGCACTATACGAAATGTCTACTAATATGTTCAAGTAATATTTACATATTTTTCCCGTAAAAGTAGACATTAAACCAATTCTGGTTCAGTATTCACAGCATTTCTCCCCTTTGTCCTCGCAGCACATCTGCATATTGATA
>CAADRB010000025.1:916531-965352 GCA_900708905.1 Hymenolepis diminuta | reverse complement strand
TACACGGAAGAAAGTGAAACGGACCAATCAAAAGCTGAATAAAATCGAACTAATTGTAAGTTGGATGTATATTTATATGCATGGATTATTGATACAGGTCGCATAGGAATGAAAATAGATAATTACATTAATTAGCTCTAGTATTCAAATATATGGATTTTCTTTTTAATTTACTGAACGAGTTCAAATAAACGGCCATAGTGATCAGTTGAGAGTAATTTGTGGTCTCCTAACATTAAAATAAACTGAAACTCACGCTTAGCTTATATTTTTAATTTATCACCCAATTGCAAATAAATAGTGGAGTTGTTGAGCATCATAATCATTTCTTCACGTAGTCATGATCTTTAATGTGGTTAATTTTCCCTCTGATATTTAAACATGCAGTTGAACTGCCCTTATTCTCTTATTTTCTCATCGATATTAGACGATTAAAAAATTAAATGAAGCCACTAAAAGTATTGTTTTTCCCCGTTTATACTCAGGCAACATTTCATTATTAGATACTGCAGACGATTTTCTTTTTTCAAATTAACCGCTTAACATAAATGATGGCCAAATTAAATTTTTTCTGTTTTCCAGGTTTGATTTATTAGTACAGTATACACAGCAGCGTATTAACTTTGCTAAGACTGGAAAAATTTTATTAAGTAAGTGAAATCACTGAGACAGCGGGAACTTCATTAAGGCTTCTTGCGTCCGAGTTTAAGATGACACAAAAGACAATAGTGGATCACATCTTGGAACAAATCCACGGTAAAAGGAATAAGGCAACATCCAAACACGCATCTAAAGAGAGAGCACAAAAACATTTACCCGGACAAGAAAATCAACGACGGCGTAAGGTAAGTAAACTCGCCGAGTCGAGTCACAGCTACGGTTAAAACGGTACTTTTGCAAAATGAACGAAAGATTTAGATCGGATCCTTATTAAATTTCCTCTCCATGAAATCCTTTTAAATAAATGAGTCAATTAAGTGACACATTAATATTATATCTTGTCAGGGATATTGTCCATCTGAAAAAGGAATGAGAAATCAGACACTCGAACATCCAACTAATAACCTAAAATTGACTGTGCAGATTAATGAATCGTCAAAATTTACCAATATAGGCCGGAGGTTTGGACACATCAACATGTGCTAAATAAAAAAATGTTTTTATAATTTATTGTTGTAACCATTAAGTTTATAAATATTTTAATAGTATAAAATATTGTTTATGATCATCTATGTTATGTTGCAGATATTTATGATATTATAATACATATTTTTCGAATCATTGTTCACTGCTTAATCGTGCACAAATGTGCGCCAAGGTCGGTCAATTGAATATTGCTTTAACCCACACATTTTCATGTACCATAATATTGGTAATATTTACTGCATATTTTGTAATTTCCTTATTGAAATTATATTTAAAATACGAATTCTTAGAAATAATTAAATCTTTGCAGTAATCTCACCAGAAATCTTCTAATTAATGAAGAATCTTCTTTTTTTGGAATAATGCACTGTTTCAAATTTTCTAAATTAAACCTTTTTAAGCGAGACCTTATGTTTTGAAGTCAGACCAAACCCATAAATGTTTGCCCTCAGTAGGTCTTGAATTTCCCTTTTAAGGGTGTATTATTTAAATTATTCATTACTATTATTTATTAAATAAATTATTATTTATTTGTTCATCGGTTGCTTTTCAAACTAGATGAACTATTTTATAGGTCTAAATTATTTATTATTGAGGGTTAATTTCAATTTAAATGATGACTGGTAAACGATGACTTGCGCGAAATTTTTAATTCTCTTCAGTGAACATTATGATATTACTCTTACTCCTGATTTCCCATGTCTCTATCATGTTGTTAGTAATTATTTGGTTACAATTTCTAACTGGTTTGAATGAACGGCGCCCGTGTTTTATTGCTCTCTTAAACGATAATCTGTTTAAGATTCGATATTTCATTCCTTGCCCGGCGCAATACATTTGACAACCTAATAATTTGTGTCAGGCTTACATTATTCTACCATTCTAGGAGAGTGCAGATTTTAAGCATTCCTCTTTGCAATTTATTTTAATAAATTTAATAATAATGAAATTTCCCTTCATTTATGCATCGCCATATATTCTCCCCCTATTAAATTTCCATTGAAAGTATTTATTTATCAATGCAAGCTAAAACAACTTTCTTAAAAAGCGTATTTATGGAAAGTGAATAGATGATAGAGTTTTGCATCATATTAAACATATACTATATTCAATTTTGATTCCGATTTAAAATTTGAATCCCTTTCTTCCAATATCAATTCGGTGATAATAATCGACTTAGTTTTACAGAATATAAATAAGATATTTACTTGCTAATAACCTGTAAAAAATATAACAATTTTCAAGTAGAACAATCGCGGTCCTTATGTCTGTCAAGGTGGAAGTAATATTTTAATATAAATCATTTTGTTTAATAATTCTCTTCTTGAAAATAGCATTTTATTATATGCCTATGATTTTATTTCCTCCATATTGATATTATTGGTCCATTTGTACACCCTAAGATCATAATCTAACTGACTTCTGTGTATTCTCTGCCTCATTTCTGTCTGAAGAAACTGGGATATCGGGATGGTAGACCGTATAGCTTTTCTTATTTGATTGGAAAATTTGCTTTAAGCAATTTGCAAATAACTGGGCTAGGGTTAAATAAATGAGACCATTCTTCGGATCCCTGATGTCCCCAGCTGGTTTCTGGTTCCTGCTAAAACGTAACCAACTAGGAGCTCCGATAGTAGTCTCGCAGAGCCAACAATCTAGAAAACTCGATAATGCAGCAATTTAACACAGAAGCTAATAACCTACGGCAGATACGAAGACACGTTATAGTCAATGCGAGTGTATTCACAAAACTCGCTCTCAATCGGTATCGGCTTCAACAAATAAGAATAATAATCAAATGTCTTTTACCGGTGGAGAAATAAAGAAAGACATTATATTTTTTTATTCATATAGGAAATATTGGGAGCGGGGGAAATGATTACTATTTCTTCTTGCTTGATATTCTCCCCCAATATATGGCTTGATCACAAAGCGGTTTTTCTGCAATGATCTGTGAAAATATCTCCAAGCGGGGTTATCTTAATTAGAATGCCCTTTCCAATTGGTGGATTAAAGTTGTTGCTGATATTTAATCATCATTACGTGTATCTTATCATTCCTTTTTCAAAATATTCCCCAACTTATTTCAAACGGTAGTATCCCTTTAATAAGCATTTCGAACGTAATTCCTACAGCGTCTCGAAACAACATATCCAGACCTGAACCAACCCGGGATGTGACATTATTCCATTGTTCATGTTATCCATCCGATTCCTTTTGTGACATGACCTTATTCCTATTCTTTTCCTATCTTCAACCAGTGACCCCATGAGATGTGCCGGTATTTTCCCGCTTACTTATCCCATTTTATTTAAACATTATGTGCTATTTCACATTTCCCAATTAATATTTTTCTTCTCTCTAAATTAATTTCTGTTTGACTTTTCCTACATTTTATGACGGTGTACAAAACGAATTGATGAGGATAAACAATTTTCTTCCACCTTAAATTGCTTATTTTCTGATAATGTTTTTGGTATTTTATTTCATTAGCGTTTTTTTGGAAAGATTAAATTTTGTAACAGTTAAGTTTAGCTAACTGGAATGTGGTTTTATTTACTGATTCTGTCCCATGACTTACACATAAAACCAATCGTTCATTCAATTATTAACTAATGATAAACTATTAGTTTTAATGACCAATCAGATGTCTATCAAAGTCCTTCCGTCTATATTAGATTTGAACTTCACTGTCGTTTTTTAGTTTTAAATATAATGAAGACACTTCTCAGATCGATTTCAACCAAACACACCACAGACCCTCTTGGTCCTATTTCATTTGTACTTTTGAGCCTACTATCGCAGTAGTTTGTTGTGGAGTGATAATATCAATTCATAGGTTAGGAATTGGGGATCCAGATATGTTGCGCTCATGAGCATTAGTCAGATGGAGCAAAGACTGAATATGAGGCATTTAGTGACTATGGGAGTTTGAAAAACAAAACCTTTCCGTTAGTTAATATTGAAATTATCAAACATGTCCTTGAAAATGGCGATATTAGTCTGTTCAAATTTGTGCTAATTTTATAAGTTGCCACGTTTTATAATCCAAATTCTATACATCCAGATTTAGTAATTGTACATGTAATACTTCAAATATATTCAAAATCATGAATTTGGCAAATTGGTTTGAACCATTCACTTTCATGTTAAATAAGCAATACAAAGATAAGAGAAATAAGTTTGTTTTTAAGGTTTTGCCTTTGGAAGATCGTATTATGCCCAATTACTGATCACTATTTTGTGTTTATACTTATTAAATTTCGTTCTAAATTTGCGTTCCAGTACTATTAATATAAGAAACACTTTTAGAGCAGGTGAGGTCCAAGCGTGAATGTATTATTGATGCATGTGATAATAGAGACGGGCCACAACAACTACAAGGGTTAAAATAATGGTTGGTAAGTATGTTGAGGAAAAGCCACATGACATAAGTCGATAACGATCCGAAGCATTCATTCTTCAATAGAGATATATGTTTGAATTATTGGCCCAGCAGCACATTACAAAAGTCTGCTTCAACATACTATAAATACGGATAATTTGAAGCCCAGAATGCGGATAGTGAGACTTATATCGATCCAAAGATCGAGCGTAACTTCAATTAGAATTCAAGCGAACTTACTTGAAGCACTCATAGAACCAGTCATGCTTCATATGTGATCTATTATGATGGATAATATTAGATCAAGAACAGCTGCTGATTTTAGATCCATTAAGAAGAAGAAAAATGAATGTCAAACTACATGCTGCGAAAATTTCTTTGAGTAAACTTATCGCATAATTACAGAAACAGGAACAAAATCTATGAGTAATTCTTCCAACGGAAGATGATGCTATTGAAATAGAATTTATAGAAAGTTGATACCTCTACATTCGCGCACAAAAGAGTTAAATAAGACTACTTCCAGAGGATTCCAAACGAGTGTTTGACGTGAAAGAAAGTATCGTTGAGATGGTAAATCTTAAAAAAGAAATCCATTTTTTGCATTGATGGAATTTGCGACTGATGAAAAGCGGAGTAATAAAAGAATTATCATTATTGACCCCTGATGCCATCAACTCTTTGTAAATGAAGGCGAGATGAGCAATTACTGGCGGTTCGATCACCAAAACTCAGATATGAATTACCCGCAAATAGACTCTGTAGTGTATTGAGAGTTGCTACAATCCTTGTTCAAGCTCAGTGTTATTGGGTGTGGTGAAATTGCTCAGACTCAAAAGCGAGTTCTAACATACAAGGTTAGCCTAGTAATCCGACATTAATTTGATGTAATTCACAATTTACTTGTGCTCTCAACAATGGGTTTGTCCCGGTAATGATTGGCCAGGGAAGAGTGAACCAGTCATTTGACTTTATTAATCAACGTGACAAGATGTGAACGATCAGATAGTGGGCAAATCGATGAGTGGTGGTTAATTTTATCTTGTCGTGACTCCCCATAGTTAAACATGGAAGCGTCTTTCTGATGGCGTGGCATGCATATTGCACCTGCAGTGCAAGGTAAATCATTGTTTCGCCTTTCTATCAGGGACTAGATACAAAACCCCAGGTGATTCAATAGAGAACATTTCCTATTTAGGTCATACATTCTTATTTGTAGATTGAAGAACGAGACATAAATGACGACATATTATGAATGTGTATGTAATTATGCAGCATAATTCTTCTCTTCTATACTTAAAGTATTATTTTAATAAAGACATCATTTGAGCCAATAATATTTAAGCCTCCTCCACTGTTTAAAGGTAAATATTAATAAATAAAAACTAAATAGTTATTAAATAAATAAAGAATGTACCTTGTTCTATTCATTTTTTATCAGAAAATTTCGGTTGCTAGCCGATTGATATAATTTGTGCCTAATGCTGCAGATCTATTGTAACAAATTTTAAAATTGGAAATAAATTCTATACACTGTGTTCAACGATATTCCTAACTGCGTAAGTGAAACTAATCCTAATCTGTGGATGGAACTTTCAAATTTTCTTCATTTTGAACGTAGTGGAGCTCTGAGATGTTTCCCAATTCCCTTCGTCATGAAGACTTGCAAAGACGTCGAACTCAAGTGTCCCGACTGTGATTCAGCAAGAGCGGATTATAAGAGACTTATAATGAGCTGCAAGAGGCTCAAGGAAAACAGAATCTGCCAGTGGAATTATTCTTTTTTGCATGTACATTAATATTCAGCTCATTTCCCATTCAGCTTACGACCTCTATTTTGTACTCTACCAGTTTGAAGGTAGAGAGATTAGTCGTAGTAGACAACTATGAAAATTGAGGAATTTGTTATTGTACGTTCGAATAATATATGTCCTGCATATAATTGCATTATCAATGCTGATCACCCCGTAAATACACTTACTCAAAAAGTTTTGTGGTTGACTTTTTCTTCCTTCCTATTTGTAATACGCTCCTCGTTGGAGTTCATGGATTTGAATTCTGTTACGTAATTATTAGCGTATTAACTTAGTAGAAAGACAATTTAATTATAAGATAAAAAGTACTGAATCTAGTTATTTTCAACGAATAGCAACCGATATACAGTGAAAGAACGTCCTATTAGAGGTAAACAAAGTGGAGGCGGAAACTTCGTCACCGACAGACATAAAAACGGTGATTTTGTGGAGATGTAGAACTCACAACGCGGGAATCAGTCAACGGAAGACAGCATTAAATAGCTTGTACGAATCCGGTTTTATATTAGTCTTTTCTTCCATTTATTGAAGTCTATTTTTAAATGAAAATGTATATGGATGTCCATATTTTGGGAAGAGGAAAATTGCGTAAGAAATTCCATGCCTAGCAAAGATTAGGCAGCCTTTATAAGTTGATAGGCACAGGAAGATGGAGTACGGTGAAATAAGCTGAAATATTTTTTAAATGATGATTGCAAATTCAAGACGAATGGTAAATATATTTTGTGAGTATGGACATTCCTCATATCTGCGGTTAAATGCTTTCGTCTAAACCGAGTGCCTCATTAATGTCATTTATAATAAAACATTTTCTTATTACCTCATTTTATCTCTAAATGAAATTGAGTAATTTGAGTCTGTTATGTCAAATAAAGTCAAGTGTACCGATGACAAACCGGTCACAGGTACAACTGCAAAACCAGAGGTCATGTGATCGACGTCCATATGTACTCACTTCACTTTGATTTATGGTGATCAGTAGTTTAAATATGATAGTTTCCCTTATGAATTGCCCCGGGGAACAAACTCTCAGCCCTTGAAAATTTGTGAAAAGCACTGTTTACCAATTATAGTCAAAAGTCAGGATTTAAATGAAGATCACTTCTTTATAACTTACCTGGAAAGTATACTGCATGAACCTCAACTGCGTTCAATAAAAGATTCAAAAGTGGTTTGATAAGATAAATCGATAAAATAGTAATAAAAACGTAAGGTTAGATATTTATATTTGATTCGGCAAGACAATCATTACCAGAATACCATGGCACCTGTCAGTAAAATTTTAAACTACATTCACCATTCTATATTTCATTTTCAAATTAATTAAACGTAAATATCAATCTTGTAGTTGGTATCACTTATCACAATCCCAAGGTTAATTAGAGAGATTTTGGGAAAATATTTGAAATTTCCTTAAGTTTTGTATATCATCAATGCTATTTACTAGAGTAGATCACATTATAAATATTTAAAAAGTAAATCAAAAATATTTATTTACTGTCTCAACCTAGTAATCCAGTTTTTAATGACTCATATCGCCTTAATCCTTCATTGAAATAGAAACTTTGGGGAGCTAAATGTGAGTGTTCCGTAAATCTGTATTTGCATTCCTGTAAATCGACATGTCAACGTATAGGCCAATTAGCAGAGCTGAATGAGTAGGAATATTTCAAACATTCAAATCTTTTCATTTTTACTAAATTTGGCTTTTAAACAATCCTCATCTCAAGTGGGTACTTTTGAATGCAGGATCAGTACATTCATGGCTAGAAATTTGTCTGTCTCGCTACTCATTTTTTAGAGTAGATTGAATACTTTAAAGTTTTAATGAGACTACATCAATTGGGAAATTTAAATTTATAAATTTTAACATGGAATACTTTCCTCGAATTATTTCCAGAAATAGGCATTGTAGGAAGCCAACAAAATCAAGCTAAAAGCCGCAGTATTTTTATTTAGTCTCAGGATAAATGATCCCTTTAGTTGTCTCTCCGTTCCCCATGCACCTTACCGCCCCTTCTGGCAATTTGACAGTTTATGGGACATAAACTTTTCTCAATCAGGCTGTGTTTTTACCCCAGACATGTGTGTGTGTGTATGTGTGTGTTGGATTTCAAATACCGGTCGAGAAGGCAAAGCATAAATAGCCGATTATGTTTGATGTGGAGATAAGTCACTATAGTTGGGGATTTTAGCTTAGATAATCTTATTCATTTAATTTTCAGAATTTGTGCCAAATTATGTTCATGTGAGGAAGTAAGAGAGTTTGGTTCAATCAGATATTAGTTTGAGAACTCGAAGAGGAGAATTTATTTTAAACGTCGAGGTATTTATTGTAAATAATGACCAATTAATCCATTTGGTACTTTATTTCCATTTTAACGCCATGAGAACAACAGAAAAAAATGGTTGAATAGTGAATTTCAACATATGAAATATCTTTATACAGCTTGGGCTTCACCGGCCTTTTTCTATTATTTCCCAAAATTTCCCAGAATTTGAAGGTCAAAAAGACGGTCCAGTAATGAGCAAATAAGGGAAAGAAATTGATTAAGAAGGGTCTTACGTCATATGAATTTTGAATTCATCCTAGTCCAACCTGCTTAATGACACAACTAATTATTATTCCAGACTGTGGCATCGTGAATTTGCATCAAGATGGTCCTATAGGGAAATGTCGCTGGACATGATCAACAGGAAGTTGTACTTCTATTTTCCATATAGCCTTAAGATTTATATGACGCATTCAAAATCCAGAGACAGAAATAGAACCTACGGTGATAAATGTTTCTCATTAAAGTTTTGTTAATTTGAACATTAAAATTCTTGTATCCATTGACAAACCTTTATCAAAGTGTGTGATCGAACGCGAAATTCGTTATACGCACACCAATGCTGATAGAATACTTTAGGTCAGACAAGTCGTTTCCGTCCATTTTCAGCATCAATAATTAAATCCCATCTTCCTTCTCATTTCACGTGGTGTACTCAGATGGTCACTGCGGTCATAAGTGATGCTGTCCAATTCCTGCAAAATATGATAGTTATATTTTAATTAAATAAATTACGCATAATAGTTTAGCTAGTGGTTCTCGCAACTAAAAAGTATTCTAGCCATAGACGTTTTAAAAATAGCTTATATTGTCGTTTCTCATTATTTATACTCCACTGTTGTCGTAATTTACTTATTAAATGAGAACATGCTACTTACAGGCGAAGATAAATTAAAAATAACCAATTACTCCAACTGCCCTTTTGTTAGTTAATAATAGTAATCAGTAATAATGATCGAGGTCAAAATTTGACTGCAAGCCTTGAGTGATAATAACACGACGAAAGAGATGAATGTAAAAAGTGGGTGTCTTGGAGACTGGCCAGGATTGGCCTAAACTTGAAGTCCGAACGTTTTTTATTCGTCTATATAAACGCCCCAAACATTGTGATATCAATATACGCAACCGCGATATTTGATTGGCAAGATAACTTACAATGTGTCAACTATATATGCGTAATTTTCACCCCTTTAAGTCCTCCTTATCACACATACACGTCACTTTATCATCAAACAAAATACATGTGATTGTCTACTCATCCTTTAACCTGTGTTCCACTATTGAAATTCCTGACGCCCAACTCCTAGCACGCCGGATTAGCAAATATTTATGGGAAAAAAATAAAACGAACAGCAAGCATTCAATATTTTGATGGAAATAATAGTCAGGATGTAGTATCCTTACCGTCGAATGAATGTGAACTCCTATTGTTTTATTAGGGATTACAAAAAGAGAGACTGCATCCAACATAGAATATATTACACAAGGGAAGTAAAGAATTATAATTATATTTGTTTGAGAAAGACTATAAGCCCCAAGGTGGTTAGAATAGGCTCATAATCTTGCTGGATCAAACTGAAGCACACGCCTGAATGCCGAGTTGACTAGTGAGGAAGTGAACTATGAGCTAGATCAGACCTTTTAGTCATCGGTCGCTGTCGCTCTTGGAGGAAGGTTTGTGGACATAAGTAAGATGGCTGCTAAATTTCCCCATTTTTACCCTTCTCTACAGGGAGAGGAATAAAAAATTGAGAGAACTAATTAATCCGATCTTGATCGTAACTAACAGTTAATAACAGCATTGGAGCAGAACACCAAGATGTAAGTAGAACAAAACAAATAGGAGTTTTGAGTCATAGGGACATAAGGACATCACCGCGGCTTCGTAGACGCAAAACCGAAATAATACCATAGCGAATGCAAATGAGTAATTTCGGAAAATGCAAAGAAAGCCATGCTTCAATATATTACCTGACATTCCATCATTTAAAGTAAAGCCCTGGTGATGGCATTTATTTAACTGAGAACACCAAAACGTCTATCTTAAAATTCCAAACTTCAACAAGTATAGGTAAATGTCGAGTAAGATGGCATTTAGGTACAAATAAAATTAACCGCACATATGCCTCGCGTATCTTGATATAAATTCATGCCAAGTCTTAATCTAAACCTCAAAGAACAGAGAATTCAATACCGATCCTTCATGTTAACTCCATTTAAGCTTGTCGTTATTCCTTCGACCTTCAAAAGAGTAAAAACTGCTATTGGTCTGAAGCCACGAATGATAGCTCTTTTAGAAAGCTTTTCCAACTCCCATCTTAAGTAAAGGGGAAACGTCATGGAGTCTCTCCGGTGACGCTCCAATTCTGTTCCCTCATTCAGGCTAATTTATGCGGCTGATTATTCTACACACTGAATGTGCAACGATGGATGCGAACAAGCTTGTTAACTGCTGTAGCTAATTAATTTTCTCTGAAATATGAGTAAATTATTATTGAACCAACGCGCCAAAGTTTGGTTCTAGAAATTAGGCCTATAAAGGTATTTTCCATTATCAAATTGAAACATCCTTGGCGAGGGAGAAAGCATCGCAGAACCCTAGAGTAGTTAACCGTATCTGGATGTCATGTGACCCATTACTGGCGGCATCCAAAGTGTAGATCAATAGCCTACGGCTCCTACTGGTCCCTTGTGTGTATATTCGAGCGTAGTTACACGAGTAAGTTCCTAAGTGTATATGCTGACTGATAGGTCGCCACTGATTGATACAATGCATTCTGTTCGTTCATAACCACGCACTATTTTAATCCAGCCTCACGTATTCAATAGTAATAGTGGGACTTTCATTCTATGGACAATCATATTAGGCCCCCGACAGAAAGATGACAAACTAAGCTCAAATCCGCAGCGTGCACATCTTTTCTCCGGATGAGCACTTTTAGGTGGTCTGTAAGTCACCCAACTACCTTGTCAATATGCAGGCACTGGCGTTCGTGATAGCTTGACAGTTAGTCGGAATAAAAACAATAATATGACCAGCGGTTTTTTTTATCTTTAAACATCACTCAATTGAAGAGAATTTGCAATCGTATGATCGTAGTTGAGTTGATAAATGTAAGAAAAGTTGCCGAAATAGGAGTTCATTAAAAAACATCTTATTGGCAAAGCAAGATTGAATGAAAGACCATGTAAGTCTATAATAGCGAGAATTTAAAAACTGAAAACATTGTACTTAAAATAAATATATTGAGCAGCTTATTTGTCAGGAGTCCGAAAGACATAAGTCATTCAATGGCGACACTGCTAAAATTCCACTTATCGATTGAGAATAAAGTCTAGATGCAATAGACACTCAGCCTCACTTACCGATTAATCACTTAATCATCAAATACTTTCCTATTAAGATATTAACCATTATCTAATTAATGTTGGACACCATGCATTCTGCGTGTCCCATCGGTCTCCGTTCCCCATTTACTCGCATGGTCCTTTCGTCTCATTAAATTACGCATGCTTAAAGGCCACTGCTTTTTAACTGAATCGGATCGATCAACACAGGTTAGGCCAGACTTTTATTTACATAAACACTTGGCACTTGTGTGACCTCAGAGACGGTCAAATGAGGACACATGACCATGAACATCTTATACTTAGATCTCTAAATTACCAATTAAAGTAAAAAGATCAAACACTTGTGATCAATGCCTGCAGCCAAAGCATGATTAAAAAATCGGGGCCTTGGCATTAATTAAAAGACTGAAACCAATTTTATACTCCTATTTACATATAAATCGCTTTAACTTCTAATTCATTCAACTTTCAGTAGGTACATAATAAATAGCTTCCTTGCACATCATATTCTTCCCAAAAGAGTATTTAGCAAACAATTTTGTGTTTATAAAATAAGATGCTACTTATTTGCGAAATTCAGTATTGTTATTGAGGAATTTTCTACAAAATTACTTCTTTTTAAACATGGACAAGCAAATGAATTTTATTCTCATTGATTTCTTATAATTGGACTGACACATAGTAATTCAAGTCAAATTGTAAGTGAACCAAGTTACGAGGTTACAAGGTTTCAAACTTGTTTTCCATACTTCTATCACTAGACTAAGCTATACACAAGGACAGAAAAAGGACTTGACTGATAGAAGAATAGAGAATATATACATGAGGAAGAGAAAACAAGAGTGACATTCACAAAAATGTCCTCGCGTTTACGAGATACAGCAGGTGCACGAATCTGGTATTCATCAGGGCAAGTCCAGTAACACCGGTAATTCTGGTAAAGAATACGGTTGGTAGAGTGGG
This sequence comes from Hymenolepis diminuta, assembly GCA_900708905.1. Classification (NCBI taxonomy): domain Eukaryota; kingdom Metazoa; phylum Platyhelminthes; class Cestoda; order Cyclophyllidea; family Hymenolepididae; genus Hymenolepis; species Hymenolepis diminuta. Next base: position 952,360 of record CAADRB010000025.1, on the reverse strand, counting down.
AGTTTCTCATAAGGGTAACTACAATATGCATTCCCTTTATTCAAGTTGAATTTTTTAAACACTTTTCCCTATGGATGCGAGGTTTTCTTAAGGTCTCCATTTCAATGAGGCTGTCTTCATGGGCTTATCGGAAATTCCCCATCTACCTGACTTTGATAAAGATAATTTAGTTGCTATCAGTTTAAACGCTTCCTCGGGAATTGTAGTGAGAATAGCATTGATTTTTATTTAGAAAATAAAAAGAGTTCTTAAATATTACCCATGGTTATTACAAATCTCTAATATTAGAATGTATCGGGAGTACTCTCCGTGCAACTAACTACATTGTGAGAGCAATTAAAACACTCTTGTCATTAGGCTTTCAAATTCGCTGGGTGTTTGTCAAATGAATCTAACTTATGTCATTATACATCTGCCTCATCTCGATCTGCTATTAAGACCCTTTTGACCTTTGGTCGACTGCTTTTCCTGTGATGTTGTTATTCATGTCAGCTGTCAAATTTTTCGCAAGAAAATGTTTAATAAGGAAATATTTGCTTGAAAATATCTACTTGTACATGAAGAATGATTCAAAATGGTGGGGTTATGCTAAGTTTATCGTTAAACTATTAAAAATTTGCACTTTCCTTGCAAAATTTAATTGAAAATATGATTGTTAACTCACTCAGTAGTTCTGAATTAAATTTCACAGCAACCCAAGGGCTAAGGGTTCATTTTGTGGTTTGGTCAGGGTAGTCTCTAGAGGAATCCGCTGAACTAGCTCTTCACGTATTGTGATTCTACAAGGCCTCAGTTTTCTCCAAGTAGTCAAGAGCGCTTTAAGTTTGTCGTTATCAGACACCGTTAGGGCCATTACAGAAAAGTCCATATTAGAAGACAGATCATGGTAACCTTGATTTACACTGAATGACGACTGTGAACCTTTTATGTAGAGGTGTTTGGCTATGCAAGTTTTGAGAATTATACCTAATCGGTTTCTGCCTCATCATAATTAATTTGCGACCTGAGGTATCCAAATAAACTTTACTTCTAGGGTCCTCCTATTTACACCACGTAATCATTCCATTTCTCTGTCCTCAAAAGCATACATTTACAAAGTTTTATCGGAGCTAATTATGTATCGGATTTTGCCAGAATCTGCAGGTTTATATTTAATAGCTCAATAGCCAAGCTAAGGCTACTGATCATCGTACGTTGTTCATTGGCGTGCTCGACATGCCCGAATGTCCTAACTTATTCTGTATCTAGTTTCAACAATTTCCGTTCAACATGATCCAATTTAGAAATAACCTCATTCATCATAAGTTGGAAGGTTCTGTTAATGAGGAAAGCCCTTATTTCGAACCTTATCGGGCACATTGGAGTTCATCTACTGATCCCGAATGAAAGCTTAATGAAAAACGTCCGGGGTGAATTTTCGGTTTATTGAATATTATGTCATCGGGAATGCGAGAAGACCATTAAGCACCTCCTTTAAATCGTCGAAGACTGTTATGATAAATAGCTTCTTGAGTAAACTTTCAAATTCTTGGGGGTGTTTGGTCGATCAACATAATTGTTTGAAAGGGATATAGTAATAAATGAGATCTCCCCACCTAGCGTTACGTCAGTTAGCCAATAACTACAAAGGCATGAAGCTTTCCTGTTGTATCCCAGATACATTTTCTCCTACAAATAATTGAATATTTAGTTTTGCCATTTTTTATGCAGTGCGATCACTTCAGCAATCACTTATTCCTGCCATATCATTCAAACACTTGGCTTATAGTTATTAATGACATTAAGATGTGAATACTACTTTCTTCCCACTTTAAAATCTTGAATTGTATTCCATTGGGTGTATGTGTATTAGAAAGTTATTTTTTACAATAGTTAGTGCTGAGTAGGGTCAAGAATAGAGGAGAAAATCTTTAGATACAGTTGTTGGGATTGCAATACTAGTGGAAACCCTCAGGTCAGAAGACTTGAATTTTTTCCTTAAACCCGGTGGCCAGAAATACTTACGGTGTACACGCATATCTCTAATTGAGTATAAAATCACACTTAACGACTATACGTTAATCAAACAATTTTTTCGTTAATAAAAATCCAATTTTATTTCCGGAGGGGTTTTCGTCTGCTGGGTGATGCCAGCCACTTGCAATGAACAGCTGCAAAGCTGTCGAACGCAAGCATTCATCTTGCCATAAGTCATTAGGTATTTGCAAAAGACTTTACAAATCAGAAGAAGAGTTCAAAAGCTATAATGGGAAAGTAATCCCATGAGGGGAATAGTTGTAGTGTGAAATATCTGTACACAAATGATATTTCACAAGACATTGAATTGCTGAGTTTATAATGCAGGGTTTTCAGACATATCGTAAATTGTGTGAATTCTATCACGTCGACGTTTTTAATGATCATCTAATTTTTCATTGCATTTAATTTTCCTACTAAATTCAGTAAGATACAGATTAATGGTGCTTGGTTTAGAAATTTAACCAAAACTTCAATAAAAATTTAACTACGTTTCCATTTCTTCCTCATTCCACTGAAATATTTAAAGCTATGATGAGGAATAACAATTAATAACACTTTAATACCTACGTTAATTAGGTTTGTTTGGGTAAATTAGTGCCTCACTCGACCTAATTGATATTACACCAGATTTCGCAGCGCTGCATCTTATGCGACCATTTTTGATACTTTTCCAGTTGAGCAGGCAACAGATATAGCAGAGACTATTTCCTCGGGTTCTTGGCATTCATCACCTAACGGTGTAGATCGCTTTGGCTGACAAATGAGTATGGGTTTTGCTCGAATGTGGTTATATTGACCAAGGCCTTTTGGGACTGATTGTTTCTTGGTCACGGTACGTTCGCATACAAGTCATGCTGGAACGACACGCCATGAAAGGTTCTATACTTTTACACTATTTCTACCTGATAGGTGCAACTTCATGTCACTATTGGCCACCATAATAGGGGTTGTAATAGAAGGTATCATAGAAGATAATGATACAACAGGAGACAGAGGACAATGTCGAATAGAATTATGAGAAACAGTGACGTCAGAGATGATAGGAACGTCGAAAGAATATTAAATCTTAATTTTTCTCAGAAAGAACTTATATTTTGCAGATAGCCGTCAAATATTTATTAAAATATTTAGTAATCCACCATTTCTTGATACACCAAAGATTTTTTTGCCTGTGGCATTGTAAAAACGTCAAAAACGGCAAATAACATGTTCTCGTCACTTTTATAACCTCCAAAATAGTCACACGCCTAAGAACTCAATAATAACATCGGATTAAGCAAATTACAGCAATTTTTTCCAAAATTATGCTAAGCAACGACCCAAAGTGTATTTTTTTATTAATTAACAAAAAAATATATTATTGCGAGTTTTTTGGACAAAATTATTCAGTTTATTCAATATTTATTAATAATTATTTTAATATAAAGTGCCCCTGTTTTGAATTCTTCGTTACTGCGTAAGTCATATCAATTGTATTAAATTGAAACTAGATTTTGAAATATAAAACAAGCATATTTATTATTTAGTCACATTTTTCTGATAATATTTATTTATAAGGCTTGTGGGGTTCACAACGCCAACAAGGCTGATTGAATCACGTGCGCTAGAGCTCACCACGGGAAGTGCGGTCATGTAACCGGTCGCGTTGAGAACAAGTCCGGCCGCGTGTGCAGAGACCTCCTCAACCAAGCAGCAATCAAGATCCCTGCAGCCTAGCATGGTTTTGTATTTAATGACTAAGCTTTTGATTCACAAAATCAACGAAGTGATCAATAGATTCTCTTCACTCAACACGTTACTTGTTCTTACCACTCTGGGCATAGCCTAGCTAATTCGGGAGTGAATTGATAATAGAGGACTCTGCTAGAGGCTACTTGGACTGCTTTGGAGGATTGCTTAGGTGTAGCAAAAAGACTTGCAGCATCCGCTACAAGCCTATAAATCACGCTAGGAAATAACAGGGCGTTTCAAATTATTCCTTAGAGTAACTAGCATAGTAGTTTTACGCACTTCCTGAAATTTCGCTGCTTTCAATTGGTTTCCTTCTCGTCAGCATTTACATTTTTGGTCAATTTCTTGGTGAATTAAATCGCAATATAAAAATCGTCAGGCTCTGTAAGCCTTCTCAAATTGAGTAAAATGCACGCTAATCGTTCGTTTGATGCCGTCGTCCTTTCTGACCTCCAGTGATTTAGACACATTTGCGTAACCTCAATCTCAATGCATTTTTAATTACTACATTTTCAGACACGTTGCACAACCCAATTTCTCAAATTACTAACGATTCATGCACATGTGTTGTACATCACACATTCTCAGCGTGAATTTTATAATTACAACGGTTAAAAGGTCCTCATGCGGTTTATCTGTTACTTGTTGCAGCTTTCAGTGCTTATAACTTCTTCTAAGCCGTCTAATATCGTGATGCATCCTCACAATGATAGAATTGTCCAGCACTAATACATTTATTAAACTCTTATAGTTGTAATTAGTGCGTAAAATGTTGACCTTTATTGGGATTGCCAATGATGGTCTGCTAGAAAGCACGTATTCATTCTCACTTACATACATTTTGTTATCTTTATGAAGATCCAATGCTTTAATGTATCTCAGTACCTCATTTCATATCCCCTCCTGTGCGTTTCGACTTTCGCATAGTTTTTTAAGCATAATATATAATAAAACAAGTGAAGTTAAGATGAAATTTCTATAGCACTCAAACAAAGCATTACAGTTTATCTGTTGAGTAATAATAGCCCAGATAACGAAATCAATTTTATGCACATAACCATCCACAAGAAATTCATACAATCTATACCACCTTCTGAATAAATAAATTTGGCAACCATTTTATTAAAATATTCAAAAACAAAGCCTGATAATGTTCTATGAACGATTTAATAATTATTTAATAAAATAATAGATGCAAATAAGCTCCAAAATCAGAATGACCTTAATAAACAAACCCGAATTTCAGCAATTTTTGGATATACGTCTACTCAAGTCCAAGGATTCCAAAAACGTATTTTAAAAGTTCAAAATCATTCATAAAAAGGAGGTACCTTTTAATTTTTATCTTAGTTACAACTTCAATTAAAATTTATTTTTGATTCTGGATCCAAACACTCGTATTAGTTAAATGCATTCAATTTACCTTCAAACAAAGGCCATCGGGTATAGTTTGTAAGAATAGTTTTGAAGATAATTTAGAAAGCCCAACATTAGTGACTAAGACACCTCGCATGTTATGCATTAGAAAAGTAACAAAAATAAAAATTATAATAAAATTTAAATCCACATGTGAAAATGAAAACTCAGATATCTCTGGGCGAAAGGTCTGTGCGCTTCTTCATGGTGAAAGAGCAGCGGAAACGGGATACCACGGGGAGGAATCAATGAGAAATTTCAAAACTAGACTAATACTTTTATTAGTCTACTTGCTCTTACCCATTATGGGTCCCTTGAAAATCATGACCTTTTTATGATATTTTGGGCGGTAATGGCGGGCAGCTTTGCAACTTTCCCTAAATTAAGGCAGCAAATAGAAGTCCAGCGAAGCCTCTGTAATACGATAGGCGAGTTAGTTTTGCTGAATTACCCTTAAATTTGCCTCTTAATTAAAAAATAGCTTTGCTATCAACGCAGTTGTCAAATGTTTTTTAATAAAATTCTGTATATCTTCCTGCTGCTATGACCCTCCAAATGTTGCCGATAACATCTCTGAATCATAAAATAATAGAATAAAACAATAATAGGCCATCATTATAATAATTTAGACGTAAATTTGGTGATTAATAATACTTTTATATGAAGGAAGGTAGGGGGTAGGAATTCACTGAATGGACTGAAAATCTACGAATGACAAATCTTGATTTATATTTGCGGAAAGAGTAAACAGAGGTGAGAATAATTCGCTAATTACTCTCAGTAAATCTTTTATGCAGAATTATTATTCAAAGCGGTGTTATATTTTTCATTTAATGAAGCAAATTAAAGGAAATTAGAGAAATGTCATTCATTTTTCTTTAATGAATGACATTATTCTGGGACATATTTTGGTCAATTTTGAAATTTAATAGCGCATACCCAATTAACGATTTAATAATCATGAAACAAGGAGGAAAACAAAATTAGATTTAAAATTGAACATAATTGGGGTCTAAATTTATCATATTAGTCAAAGAAATTAAATTCAAATGAAGTAACTCCACTTACGATTCGACTAGGCGGTAAAACATAATGTGGATTAAAGGGAGAAGACCACCTATTAACATCAATTTGTGGAGTTTGATTTTACTGTGGGTCTTCCATTATTGGGCTGCTCTCTGAGCTTGTTGGGGATTAGTGCCGGGTTGCGCTTGGGCAATGGTTTGTGAATTATGGGGTGTTTGCGGATTATGGACACATGATTAGGAACGAACAGGCTGTAGGTTGTCGTATTTCGACTTCAAAACTATTAACAGGAAATACTAGTCCAAAAATACTCCTTCGCATACAATTAAAACAAAATGGAGAGCAATAAGAACGAAAAAATTTATTACGTTATGCAACACGGCATACTACTGAATGCTGGGATAATCTGTGGCTAGGGGGTGTGTGATATCTCCATTATACCTGTGTTGTTAGTTTAAACAAATCATATTGGCAAATAGATTTCAAATGTCTTTACAGATTAATACTTTCAGTGCAAAAAGGATTAAAGTTTGTTTCTTCTATTTCGATTTATTAAATTTGATATAAAAAACGAATCAATTCTGTTGATTGACCTTTTCTCCACCTTATTCAGTGTTAAAGTTATTCGATTATCAATAAATTATCATTTAATGAAACATTTAACAGTTAAAATTGCTTACTGGAAATAGTTGAAGTGGCATTACTACGTTGAGTGCATAATTTCTCAGTTTGATTCGAAGTCTTTGATCTTATCTCTTATGTGCCATCTAAAATTGGAAGAAGCATTCACTGTTGCTCAAGGAAGTATAAATTGATAAACTCCTTTTGCCTCAAGTTTCGTGTTATTAAGTTCTTTAAAATTCGCTTGATTAAACTTCGGGGCCTATCCAGCTGAAATAATAACTTTCAACGGGTCGTGGTGTATTATTTAGTTATTTTTCACGTAAGTTCAAATAGGTGGCTGATTGGTTGTTATATAGTAAAAATTTTCGACCAGTGCTATTTATCTTATTTCGCCCAATAATTGTTGGAATATTAATAACCTTCGATGATGTAAATGGCAGATTGTCGTGTCCTGGCGGAGAAGTGGTCAGTGGAACTTCATAAACACGCAGAAGACTTAAGTTTGAAGGAAAGGAGAAAACTTACTTAGCTCAATAATTGACAAATATGAGAAAACGTTTCTTTATGACAGCTCTGAGCGCCTTCACCAAGCAGATGACTATACGAATAATCCAGCGAGCATTCTCATCTAACTTGACTCCCTAGTGAATGGCAGAGTTCTAGTCAATGATGTTGCAAATTTAAACATCGAAAAGGCCTAAAGACAATTAGAGTAACTTAGATCGTTTATAAGATTTAAAATTCTATTGGTTAGGATCAGATCAAAGATATTGGAAGCATTTATCAAACTAGTATTTCAGAACGATTTATCTACATTTTTCTATCATAAGTTGGATGGTAATGGATTAAAGGTTGGTGAGAATATTGCACAGTACTTACTTTCGGGCTTACACTGACGAAGATGGATAAATGTCACATTTCAAGCAAAATTGGCACCCTTGAGATATTGTTTGCAACTTGTAAGTTGCAGAAGAGAAAAAATATACGTGAAACCTCATTAAATCTGCGAATGAAAGCAAAATGAAAGGATGTTGGTGGATCATTTACTACTAACCCAAAAATGATCTACCAACTGGTAAGCGCCTTCGAAATGAAAACGGAAGGACTGTAAAATTGCATAAAATGATATCATCCAGAACCCTGATATGGGAAAGAAGATACCTATTAGATGTGACTGACCTCGCCAAGCTTTGAATTGAAAACTTTTTCGAGCTTATATTTTCGTATTCTGGTCACTTTTGGTTCCCTTATACTATGTTCATGTTGTCTCATTGTGAAGAGTTGTAAAAATTGGTAAGAGAAAATTTTTTAAGGGACTCTTTGCAATTTATTCGGTTAAAACACGAACCGCCGACATTCAAATGGAAATACAATCACCTAATATTTGAGGTATGTTTTACTTCCAATATTTTCTTTAATAATGTAAAGTCATAGTTACTAAATACCTATTTAATAATATACTATCCTTAAATTAAATTAAATAATCAACACATGTTGTTGAATATTCTTTATAATAGGTGAATTTTGTATCAGCTATTGAATTGATTTGAATATTATATCAGGCGCAATTACTGTCTAATTTTCAAGAAGTTTTACTTAATATTTTATAAATTTCAGCCTTTTTTAAGAAAAAGTTGACATGGTTTCTTTTCTTTATGGTTTGATAATGTAATATTAAACGCACGAATCAAAATCCCAAAATCATATCCAAATGCGAAAATTGACCAATCACTTCTCTGATCAGACGGATAATACAATTTTTCAACTTCATTTTACATACGATAATTTTTGTTTAATAAAATAGCAAATTTTAACGTGTTCAATGATCGAATTAATCTGGTGACTTTGTCCAAGATGAATAAATTCCGCCTTTCCATTTCTTACATCACGGCAGATATAATTAGACTTTGAAAGTGCATCTATGATACATATATACTGAGGGAGAAAACCAATATTTCCTCATTCGACCGCATAATTTGAAAATTTAATTTATTTTAATTAATAAATCTAAATAAAGTGGGATTTAGGAATATAACTTCTTCAACTTTAGTGATAAGGAGGGTTAGAGTTTAATACAAATAAATCTGCCAATATATATACCACCGAGCTAATAAATTTTCATCAAAGTTAAAAAATAAAAAAAGAGTGACGTGTTTGAGAAATGGGAAAATGGTTGTTTTTTGCTTACGCGGTCCGACCGGTGGGTTGAATAAAAAACATTTTCATGCAGAACAATGGATAGTATTGAATTCGGAGTAGATTTGAGTATACACTGCTTCTCAGATATCTCCTAGCGTCATCCCTTTTTGTTCTATAGGAGTTGCAGATTGGATTTTGGTGTTTAGACGAGCTCCTGTATCCTCTCAGAGTACGGGAACGTTGTCTGATCTCAATAGATTTGGAGAATTTCGGCAAAAGCAAATCCATTTCTCGAACAGTTTTGAGACGAATTCGGATGTTATGAAGTAACGGGATTGAGAGTTGCTTGATCAGTGTGTAGACACGTAGCAAGTGGTAGAGTTCTTAAATTTTCTTCAACCGCTTCAGCTAGTTCGCCAAGGCTGTTTCTGTTAGGACTGATAACTAGACATGCCGCCATGTCAAGCTACGTAAAATAACTTCTAATGTAGCATACGATACCTGCCCTTGCCATAAAAATAACGAATATGTTATGATTGCTGCGCTTATCACTTAGTCCAACAAATCACTTAATAAGATTAGAACAAACGGAAGTTGAATAGCTTCAGATATCTTTGATTCAGACTCAGAGAACAACACAAGTTATGTAAAGCATAAATGTATAGAAATATAAATGATCTGGACTATTTGCGATGACAAAATCTTAGTATATGGTTTCATTCATTTAAGGAATTTAAGTTCGTCCGAGTTAAAATAGATATACAAGAACCGATTTAGCACATTTTGCATTTTCATTATCAAAGCCGACAAGTAAACGAAATGTCGAGCCTGAAGTTGTATTATCGCTCATATATCCTGCAATCTTCAGCTGAATGTGAACGTGTTGATGTAAGGATGATGATAACTCCCTACTGATTGATAGCGCTTTTGACGATCGTCAAGCTGTCATAAAACATGATATCAAGGAGATGATCCGGAACATTATGTGAAAATATAATTGAAGTATAATTCTCAATAGATCTTTCCAAATGTATATGCTTTAATTTTCTTATCTGGTTCCTGTGTACATTCCTATATATTTGTATAAATGTTTACACCATTCAATATCATTGTAAATATTATCCAGAGTGACGCCTAATTTCATCAAGATTAGATCAAAGGCAGTGGAAGGAGAACTCGGATGGGTCAGTGGCGTATTGGACGGCTGCAGTGGAAGGAAAAGGAATGGATAATTGCAGGTGTAGAGCGGTTTGGCACTTCACAAATCCGTGCGACACGGAATAGTTGTGCTAGAAAGTGAAACTGAAGGTTAACAGGTCTTATATAGTTTATGGGTCACAGGGTCATCTATCGATCAATCGCATACAAACGTCATATTAATGCGGTCTAATGTGGCAATTAGGTTAATGACTGAGGCCACCGCCACGTGCTCACTACAGACGTAAGCATAAGGCACACTTCAAAACAAAGTTTTATTCGTGTTTGTATGTTTTCAGACAAACGGAAAAAATTTTATCATTAACCAATCTGCAAAGATGTATCTACAGTGTTCAGAGTAAAGCAATAACCATTCCCTTCAATTCTCAGAAATTATTATAATCCATTATGCTCCGCTATAAAAACCCCAACTTGGTTGTTTCACGTCTCATTATTAGGGCTAGTTTGCATCTGTCCTGTCTTCTCTCTGTGGATTTTTGGTTTCTACTGCTTTTAATACTGGTTTTGCACAATGTTCTGAGCTCATTGCTAAAGTCATATTTACTCTCCTCAGTAGATCCGCTTTCTGGCCAGGAATATTCCATTATGAAACTAATGATCTTTTTAAAGACTAATGGTATATAAAAGCATTTTCTAAATTAGAAGATCAAGAATTGAATTGAGAGCATAGGTAAAATGAATCGGGTAAGAAATAGGAGGTAAAGGAAGAGAGGAAAGATACACATCAACATTCAGAAGTATAAGAGATAACTGTCAGTATTACATGAGTGGAAATGGTATTAGAGTTGAGCCCTTATTAGTCTGATGAATAACCATCTAAAAAATCAATCTCACAATTAAGACACTGCGAATATGAAAGTCAATATGTGCCTCGGATATAATACTACGGGTTACTTAATTTCAAAATCAACTCCTAAATCCTTATGCCCGCTTATCAAGATTGAACTGACCTGAATTGAGCATCTTTTACGCGTAAACATATATTCTACTATTACTAATACAGATAGAAGGTGTTTTCGGTACACCAAACCTCTACCATATTGAGTTCTCACAGTTTCTAAATCAGAATCGAAATTTCACCCACACGTAAACCCCACATTCTCCCGTAAGACATATTACTGTATTAATCCATACACAGCATACATAACTCCAGTTTGTTTTCTTTCTTGGGGTATTTTTATTAATTTTTCAATAATTCGGCAGTTACTTGCTACTATCCTCTAAGAGAGGCTCTAAAAAGACGTTCTAGAGGCTCTTATTCTAACGGGTACAGAAAATGACCTAAAAATATCCAGGCATTACCTTTTAAATTCAAATAAATCGAAAATATCCAAAAAACATTATTCAATAGACGTAAAATAGTTGTAAAATTTTAAAACAACTCAATTTGTGACGCAGTTTTGAAAATTTTATAAACAAATTAACTTCCAAAATAAAAATTTTTAAATTTTTATCCTATAGACATTTAATTTAATTATCAATCATGTAGGTATTCCCAGTTAAAATTGCATACATACAGGTCACACAAGATACAATAGTCACCGGTATACTTACTTTACAGTATCTAAGTCCTTCTTTACATTTTATCTACAGTAGGAGAGGAATGAATATTAAAGCATTGACTGAAGAGTATCTGTGGGAAATTCTGCCACACGATTAGGAAAGTGAATCTATGCATAAGTCTTTACAGAAGGAAGAAATGTTGGTCTAAATTCTATTCAAATCTCATCTGCCAAACTGTGTACCACTAAATTTGAGAAGAGTCTGTTAAGACGACTTCAGAGGAGTATTGAAAAGGTGCTCGACGAATGCTGGATGGCGAATCCTACAAAGGGTTCGAGTATCAAACATGGCTGAAATATGTGCAAAAAGGCAAATTACATGTATGGGTCCTCGATGTCATCGATATTTTGAAAATAACGGTGAGATTAGAAAGCACTGGTGGATTGATCCCAAATAAATCCAAAAACGATCTGTTAATTCTTTGATTCTTTTGTCCAGTGGGTGAATGCAACACGGATTATGCCGAAAAGGAATGGATGCGAGGCCACAAGAAAACTTTTCAGCTGGCTTTTCCAGAGGAAAAAGATTAGTACGATATGAGACAAGCTTGATCATATATAAAATTTAAAAGTCACCCTTCTCTTTGATCCGACTTTCGTTCCCCTATATCCACTCCCTCTTAAAATTGAAATATTTTCCTTTCCAAAGTGTCTAATTGTTTCCCCTAAATTAATTTTTTGTAAAATATCTTAATTTGCAATGGAGAACAAATTTGTAAAATCCGTCTTGCTCAGGTTGCCGAAAACTGGGTCGAATACAGACAAGGCCTCTGCCTTTTTGAAATACTCATCTGCGGAGAAATAGGAGCATAGATCACCTTAATAAACTAAGATTACTTATGAATGCAAAAAAACCAGAAAAATACTCTACTTTTAAGGGGAAGTTAACTGTCTCCTTTTAAATATTTCAGATGGCGTTTCGTTTCCACTTAAATCAAGCCATTTAACTAATCTGATTATCTAATGTTGTTTTCACCTTCCTCATTCCCAGAAACGAAAATATCAAGAATGTTATGATCTGCATTGATTCATCGCAACACAAAGAAAAGAATAAGTACATATATGGAAATACTTTCCTTAATTAGGTAAATTCTTACAATGCTGTGGAATACAGACGTTTGAGAATTACGGCTTGAACAATCATTGATTCCACTAACGTAAATAAAGTTTTCACCAAGAAAACAATTAATTCAAGAACTTTCTACAAATCTAAGCGTTGGTGGAATCCAGCTGTATTGAAGTGAGCGTAAGAAATCCTAGAATGAACGTGCAGGGCAATACGAAAGAGAAGCATTTGGAATATTTAAAGTTGAAAGAAAGTCGTCAGTATAAATCAATGACAAATTATTTTAAAAAAAACATATTAACCTGCGGATGAATTATCAAGAAAATGAATAGTAAAGACTAATTGGGTAGAGGATTTCTTTTGGTACTCAGTGTTATTTTAGGACATAAACAAAGCACTCAAAGCTCGTCAGAATCCTTGTTGTATATTTTAAAAATCATCTGAAATATATCGACATAAGTATTCTGTTGCAAGCCACTAGATTGCAAAATTTGAATAATTTAAATTGAACCAAACTAATATTTTACAGATCAGAAAATGACAGACGCACCTCCTGGCAACTATTTACCAGTATCATCAGTGGCTAGTAGATAATAAGCATTCTTTTATCTCTAAAACCGACTGACGTGTCATTGGTTGGACAAGAGTATTAGCTTACGCCAGCTTAACACTCTACTCTTTAAACTCACACGCTTTCAGATGTTAACGTGATAGCAGAAAACTGGAACTGGATAGTGAGATATGTGACCATGAAGCCACAAGAGAATTGAAATCCCTGTTCATGAACATCGGTCCAATTGTTTCCAATTATCCTGAAAACTATTCTCCAAATGAAATGAACTTCTCGGGTATTCTGAAGATGTTAAGCGCGCATTTCAACTGGAGCTCCAGAGACATCCTTACTTTCCAAGGAAGACACTTCCATATTTTACCTTTCTCCTTATTTAATTCCTATAATATTTAAAAATCTACATTTATTTTCCTAAATCGTATTTGTAGTTGGAACATTAACTGATCGCTTTTTATTATATAGACTTTATATTAATTAATATAGCAGAAAGTTTTTTATAATAATCAATACTCGGCTGAGACTGATGTTTTCCACTAATCGTAAATATTCGACAAATTTGTTCTTCCCCAATCTCTAGAACGGAATATTCCTCAATTCATAAGACAGTCAAAGATAGACTATTATCGTATTTGATATCAAGTATGGGAATTACAAAGAAATATTAAGAGATATTCATTATAAGTGGTTAGTATTTACTGTGCTTTCAAACCGATTGCCTCTTGAATTGTGCAAAAGCATGCCTTCTTCTCGGCTAGCATTCGCATACATTTGCTAACGTTGTATCGCATTATTCTTGCAAGAATCTTCCTTTGACCGAGATTCACGGTTTGAGAGATCGCAAATGACGTCTGGTATCTGTTAGAAGAAATGGTAATTGTTTTCCCCCGCACCTAATATTTCTTCTACGAATAAAAATGTAATTTCTTTCTTTATTTCCCCACCGATACACTTGACACTTGATAATTATTCGTATTTGTTTAAGCCGATACCGATTGAAACGGAGTTTCGTTAAGACACTCGTGTTGACTATAATGTGCCCTGTAATCTGCCGTGGGGTATTAGCTTCTGTGTTAAGTTGCTATATTACCGAGTTTTCTAGATTATTGGTTCCACGAGATTACTACCAGGACTTCCAGTTGGTAACGTTATAAGAGTATCTTCTTGTCATGATTAACTTCTATTTTCATTCAAAAAAGATGCATGAAATTGTTTATTCAACAACGAGGAGGGCAATCGGGGATTCTTGCAATGAGATCCATCCTTAAGTCTGGCCCATTACGTAAATTAACTAATAAATATATCAAATTTGTTGGATCTCCTTTGAAGAATCAGCCAATTTACAATCAGTTTTTTACCGCCTTTCTTATGGACCTTATTATAATATCAGTATTTTAAAATACGGCAAGGAAACAAAACTACAATAATTTTTATCGTAGAACTGAAATCGATTAACAGAAAAGCTCAATAAACGAAAAATGGAGAGAACCTGTAAATTTCCTTTAAACATATTATATTCCCTCTTACCATTTAGCGTAGCCAACGATTTCAGGTAAAGTAAATCGGCCTACCAAATCGCTATATTAATATTTTCATATTTGCCATATTTATTTCCATATTAATTTCACATTACTACATAGTAAAATATTTTATGATACGATTTATTACAACATACCGGCAAATGTATGGAATATTGCAAAAAGCGTTGTAAAGACGAATATACAAATAGCGCGAAATGCCCTTCGTTAACGGTAGTGTTTTAATTGTAAATCTGACTAAATTATCAATTAATAATGAATTTCATTAATCAGTATCGTTGAGCTTAAATAGCTTTAGAAGCTGAGTGATTTTTTTAATGAAAAATACATTCAATTAGTTTGTGTATCTCCACGCATATCAAATTAAGGCTAAAGAAGGATTTTCTCCGGATTACTTCTGAAAGATGTGATGGATCTAAATCAACCATTGACCAAAATCAGTACTCCGTCTTATACTTAGATAGTAGGCATTTCAGTAATATAATTATTCATAGTAAAAGAGAAAATTACAATTTAATCAATAAAACCAGAAGGATAGGTAATATCAGTTGGTAACAGATGTTCTGTCCATTTTAATTTGAATTAATGTGAAAGTTTTGTCAAAAATACATTTACTTATTGTTCAATGTAGTCGCCATTTTTATTAATTACATCTTCCCATCTCACCGTAGGCCCTCTCATTCCACCTTCATAGAGCATAGCCAGTTTGGACTCAAAAAAGAAACTGGCTTCATTCCGACCTCTTCTCCTGAAGTGAGCCCTTGTCCCATTAAATAATTCTGTAAACTCCTGAAAAGATGAAAATCGGTTGGTACAAGATGGGGAGAATATGGTGGATGATGCTTGACCTTCTAGACAAATTCTTCAACGAGTTTTTGGTTCCTCGTGTAGTGTAAGGTCTGGCATTGTCATGGTGCAGAATCACTCCTTTTCGATTAATCAAAGAAGGCTGTTTTTTCTGCCTTTTGTTAACTGCAATACCCTAACCTCATATCTTCTCCTTTCTACCCCTTTCTCCTCTCTCATATTGAACTATTTTGATGTTTCCCTTAATAGAGTGCTATAGTATGAATAATACCAGTAGGAGTTTTTGTGGTACCATGGACAATAATAATCTTTCACATTTATAAGTCCAACAACTTTTCATCCTGTCAAGGCGTTTTATTTTAACATTAGTATTATTGTTTGATTATTTGCCATCAGAGGTTGTATATATGTTGATAGTTAACTTGTTCTCTATTTAAATATTAAATAATATAAATTATAATCGGACTTCCTCTAAAAGGAACATAAAAAATTATGCATAGGATGTAGTTTTATTTAAAACTCAAATTGCGCCCAACATTTACTTGTAGCTTGGGACCTTGGATTTCACTTGGAAGCTCTTGACATTTTTCCTGCGAACAGCAGTGTCCCATAATTATCATTGAACCCGAAGGATTTCTTTGAAACTTCAATTCCAAAAATCTAGTAATCATCAAGATGTGTTACTTACAATTTTCCTGTATATAAAATTTTTAATAATGTTATTTACTGGCAATGGAGCATACTTTCGTTTGTCCTCTACCGGGTTTTGGTATTGCCTACTCTGCCTAATAAAGGGATTGGAAAATATTTTGAACATAATTTGAGAATTGGCATAAACAAGATAGTTTTTAATTAAATTGTCTTAATAGATAGATAAACCGTTTAAGATACTTTTATTGCATTTTTATTTTAAGTAAAAGTAGTTATTAAAACACAGTACTTTTTAAACGTGGTGATAGCCCATAACTCCGCTTGACCTTAGCGTCACATCAGGTATGTCGCATAAACTAGGTCAAACTAGTTAATTTCCCACTTCACTCTCACATGTGACGCGTTAACGAGCTATCTTTCTCCAACCTTCCTTTGCTGAAGTCCTATTTCACTCTTTCCTCTGCGAGGTTTCAATGCACCACTGGTCCATCACAAATATTGTTCTTCCAAATTTGTTTCGTTCTGGCTGCCTTTAAGATGTTTCCATTAAATGGGGAATGTGCCAAAGCCCTACTCAGAAAAAATTTTAAGAGCAGCTTTATTTTGGATTAGTGCTACTTTAAGGCATTGGATATTTAACAATCATTTTTAAAAATACTGATTTATCATATTCGATATTATCGGAATTTGAAATTATCGTATTCTACTGGAATAAATTCCGGAAAGAGAGGTATATTCCTTCTCTTACGTAGGAAAAAGTAGAACAGGATTGTTCATTGAATCTGTTTCATCATACCCAATGCCTTCTCACATTCTGAATATGGACGTCCAATAATTGTGCAAGTATTGTCACAGAAAGGTATCAACCAATCGCCAAGAGGTCCACTTTCTTTATCCAAAGCATAGGCTTGTAATTAATGTAAAGCGGCTCTTAATGTAATCGAATGAATTTACAAATATTCATTCAGAATAAAAGATTCTGTTATTTAAATCAAATGAATTTTAAAAGATACCTAATGAATACGATTGCCCGATAGGAATACAAACAAGAGGATCGTTTGCCCATTTGAGCTTTAGTATTAATGTTGTTACATTTGGAGAGAAGTTTGGCGGAATTGAGTCTGATTGTTTCCTTTAAAAAGGAGAGTTTCAATGAATTTATTTATATTTTTATCTTTCTCACCTATTTTTAAAATAAATTCGTCCCTAAATATACAATAAATATCAATAAAAAATTCCAAACTGTGAAAATTCAAAGTATTCTGGGAAACCAACGATGAGGACACGAGAGGCTTCTATGCAGAGCTAATGAATAAACGTATTAATTATTATATTGTTAACAGAACGATGGCTGCACAGAAATTTGCAATCTTAGGCGTTCTCCTATGTAACTGAACATTGAAACGCCTTTTTCCTTAATAGGATTAATATTTATTAGAAAGAAAGATTGGGAAATAACTCCCTATCCTAGAAATCGATTTATTTAATTAATCCTCAATGTATTTAATAAAGGTATGAAAAGGGCGTTATATCGAACCTGAGATTTTATTTGAAATTCGACAAACACTTAAGTGTTTTCTTAATGTCTCTTAAACCGCTCGGAACTCCATCGTAGAACGTTTGACCTTGAGTTTTGTTTTACAATTCTTGATGGTTTTTATGTTGATTCTAAATGACCTTTTCATTGTCTTTGCATTTATTCAATTAACAACCGGATGTCACATTTTACCGATAACCTGACAGTTTTTAGCGCTTGAATATCTAAAGATCAGTATGTGAAGTCAAATGTCAATCATCCCGTAATATTGATGTCAATAATAATCACATCAACAAAAAACTACATCTTAATAACATTTAATTAAATTATGAAAATAAATGAGTAAAATAATACTGCTAGCAAAAACTGTGTCAAGAAAGGGTAATATATAATGAAATACCTAAAGAGCGGTTAAAATTTGAACAACAGGTATCAAAGTTATGTATTCTCCTCCCAGTTTACTTAAAGCAGATTGGGTGAAAAATTCCTTTTTTACTTTTCCATAAACATCAATAAATAGCAATGTTTTAGTAATTTCATATAGTCTGAACTCCCACTACAATATTTATATTCGTTTGAATTGAGAGTTTGGGTTACTTTCGGCGATGTTATCATCCTCCTTGAAATGTTTTATATGCAAACGTAATTTAGATGGTTTTCAATTTTATTCAGATTTTGCAATTCCAACTACCCTAATTTAAGACGAATTGATGCTGAATTTCGAGATGAATAAAGTCAAATCAAAAGAGGTGACTGCTGATGCAGTAAACGGTGGAGTGTCTGAAGATCTAGTTACCTGTCGTAATTCTTTTCTTATGTGTATTTCTAAACGCAAGTCGATAACGATGATTTGTGACCATTGAGGAAAAAATTGTTACAACACTTATTCAGGGAGCAAAAAATAAAACACAGTATCTCCCCTATTTATGGAATTTCACTTGACCCGTTTTAACAAATATGATTCGTCATCCTAGATATGGATCGATGAGCTTCGAAGTTGATGCATGTATACAATAATAATCACATTTCCGACTCTGTAATAATCACTGTACATAGTAGAATAAACCAAATCAGTGCTAGGAATAAATTATTCCCTAGTCTAAGGTTTGCAGGATTCGCATGAGGAGACATCACAATATGATAAAAGTCAATAAGGCCAAATCTATTGGGATGAAATACCACTTGAGCATCAACGGAGAATAAGACCGTGATTTAATTAGTTTATCTTTAGATCCCTTAAAGAAAAATTAAGATAGATTATTATGGTGCACAAGTTAAAAGAGACTACCCTATTTACTGTCAAAACTTACAGCTCTATCCGAAAGCGTAATACGTCTACTTATCACATCTAAATTTATTCCCAGAGTACGTGGCAGTTTTGAGCTGCATTTTGGTAGTTAATCAATTCCAAACTATATAAGTGGCTTTTTTAATTACTTCTTAAATATATTTTTTCACTTTAAAACGTGTTTGTGTGCACAATTTTTTTAAACATCCTGAAAAAAGGCTTAAAAAATCATAAAATGACTTGCCATGTCTATAAAGGAAATACATAAAATTTTGTCAATGCAATATTGACCTTGACCAGCTGTCTACAATATATTTACTGTATTGGTTGACAGTCAGTGAACTGCAGGGATCTTTCGAGAAAGTCCTTTTTAAAATTTTGTTCGGTTATTGTGATGGTGTCGAAAGTTGCCCCATTGAGAAATTCATTTCTTAATCTTAATCAAACTATACTCATCACGTAATGCTCGCCAAGGATAATGATCTCATGAACTCTGAATTGGAAGCCATCGTTGAAGGTTGAGAGATTATGCCTTTTTACCTTCTAAAATCTTCACTATACTATTCGAAAGAATAATGTAACAACATGACGTGTTTGTTTATTAGGATAAGCAATTAGACAACACGTTTATTATAAAATTGATCAAATGAGAACGTATTCGAAGTTTTCAATTTAATATATGCATATAAACGTGAACAGCGTAAAGAAGTTTGAGGTCGAGCTACAATGAATAAGCACGCAACAGATACGTAATCACAAAATTTTAGTGAGTAATACAAATATTTAGACCGCGTTACAAGTCGGTTTGGAGAAGATGAACTAAAGAGAGAGGTGCAATATTGCCTAAATGGTTCGCTATTGGTAAATTTTAAGAGAAATAGCTTTATGAGCATCAACCTTAGCTGAATTTATATGCATTTTACGAGTGTTATTCAATCACTTTTCAATTAGCCTTAAAAACCTAAACTAGCTTCAGCTGTTGGAGGCCAATACTCGATATCCAAAATTTCTAGATTCTGTAAAATTCAGCCAATAAAAATCGTTTGAAAAACCGAGTGAATTAATAATTTACAACTCAATTTAAGGCTATAGATGAGGCTACTGATAAACGAAGAAAAATCATTTGTGGAGTTGAACTTATACTGTACTCTAAGTGGACTTAATTAAATGCATATATAAGATTGTTTCTCATTTTAAGGTCAGCAACTTTTCAAACTATTTATGATGACCTCATGAGAGTATGGGATTATTTGAACTTTTATATAACGAGCATCAGTTGAACCAACTAATTTTTTAATTAGAAGGTATTCTCTGAGATATCACCTGCTTGTCCAAAAAATTTCGATGTTTTTTAACAGGACAAATATGGTGCCTCTATTTTCTCAATATATGCAATGGTAACTTTTTGGATCATAACAATAAAATATTGTTCAGTTTACACACAATAACTCAGTCACAAATGTATTTAAAAGATGAATCCCTTTAAGAATCATGCAACTAAAATAACATCTAAGCCCACTTTGAAAACTATTTTAAACACTTACTTGGGGTGCAGGAAGTCTCTCAGATAAGAAATTCGACTTCTAACATTCCCTTTATTAGCCGGACGTAACAAACAGATGGCCACTCTACTTACCGGATGTGGGCAGATGAGCAAATAAAATCAATTAAATTATTCTCCCCTAAGCGAGACAAAAAATTTTCTTTAGAAAACATTTTAGAATTAAAGGTACACATAATTCAATGGCATTTAATTCAACACTATTTAAATTCCCCTTCTGTATTCTCTTTTAGAAATAATGATGTAGTCTGGTTTTCTTGGAGTTAAAACGAAATAATATACCATTTCCATTGATGTTATATTTTTATGTGAACCCACATATTCACACAACACAAAGTGAGTCTGAAGCTTTTCTTAACTGTAAAAAGACGAGTACAATTTCTTAATGACGGTCAATGAATTGCAATATTTATGGTACCGGTTCTAAAACCTAGAACCGATCTTCCGACATGAATCAATATCGGGTGTTTGATAGGCACCCCCTGTTGAAAAAAACTCAACTTTTCATAGAATATAAAAGCAGACCACTGATACGGATCTTTTCGCCCCAGTTTTACTCAATGCTACCTTATTCCATCGTAAAAAGTGCAATTAAATTGAAACTTTGTTCAATAAATTTCAAGTTTACAAACTAGTTATCAAATAGTACTAATTAATCCGAGAAAAATGGTACCAAACTCCTAAGCAGAAAAAATTCAATAGCGTTTGAGAATTTTGCAGTACTAGTAAAATTAGTGGTTAAACTAGTACACATTAAAGAAACATTCATCAATTAGGCTTTAAAACGTCCCTTAAAAGTGCAAATTTTGGTTAAAGTATTTTACGATAACCCGGATTTGATTTCACATTCATCAGATTTAATATACTTCTGTTTACTATTTTAACTATAATTGGCATATCTTATAAATAAGATTCATAAACAAAAATCAAACCCAAGGATACGAATACACATAATTTAAATGATTAAAACAAATCAAAAGGATAAGGAGTTCAACCCACTTACATGAATTTCGTCTTGCTTAGTAAATAGCTCGTCATATCTATATGAGCTAACTTTTAAAATATAAAGACAGATGAAAAATTTGGAAACAATATATATATACATATATATATATATATGGAGACATGGAGATATTATGGAGTCAAATACCTTTAGAAGCATCTTAACACTTTAATAATGTGGCAAAATACAATCTGATTAAAGAATGTGAATTAGGAGTATTGCTATTCAATATTTTCAAAAAATCCATTTGCAAAAATTAGCAAAATGTTTATCCTAATAATTTTAGACGTTATGGAACCATAAAGTACAAAAATAATATGCCCAAACACGATTCTATAATACTAAATAAATTTAAAATAAGTAGGATGAATGAGGGAAAAATTAAGAAAACTTGAGCTGAATATCAAATACTATGTTTCCGCGATTCCGGTAACTGATTATCAGATATCCTTAAGAAAATAATTATCTTCGTATGTCCGCTTTAAATTCTTTATGCGTGGCCATTCAGTTATTCTAATGACATCCTTTACTTAAAATCTCTGCGTAGGGGACCTCATTTCATGATTAAGACTAAAACAGTCTGGAATATGTGGACGTGATATCAATTGCATATAGAGAAAGCGCAGACCTCACAGCCAATTAGTGATCAAAACCATTTCAGCTTTGCGTTGATTGTGCTCATAATTACTTAGCGTTGTCAGTGAACACTCTCTTCACGATACCCCTTGTGTTCTCAATACTTTGAACCTGACCTAGATAATCTTGGGGAAAATTTATTCAAGAGGACTCTGTCTGCAGCTACTTGAACTTCTAAGAGGATCGTTAAGGTTCGTTCAGTGGCTAGTTTGTGTAGTATCCGGTACATGTTCTAAATAAGTGCGTAAAAATCTCAACCTGAAAATATTGTTTGAATTACCAAGATATATGCACTTTATCAATCGATTGTACATAATCTAAATGGAAGAAGATATAAATTTTAATACTTCATATTAGAAAGAACTGATACTTGATGTGAATATTCTTATTTATAAATAAAGCTGTTTCTCAATATAAAGTAGTTGGAGTAATTGGCCGCAATGTACCTTCTATTTTTACTAATCGTATCATATTAGAGTTATACCTAATTTTGGCAAAATCTTGAGGTAATATTTTTCCGTTTTAAGATAAAACATAAATCAAGGTATTTTCCTTAAATGAACTCTAACTTAAGTACTCTGTAGATTTACTTTATTATACATATTTAGTTAACAACTATTTAGATTCTATCCGTGTTCATAAATTTCTTCCGCTGTCTAATATAATTATGAGAAATAAAATAATAGATGGAAATAACATAAGTCAGTACTTTATTTAAAAAATGAGCATTTTTAAATTCAGTTAAGGTTTTAAAATCTCGACCTAATTAATCAATTTGTAATTAAAATTTATATCGGTTTCTTATCATTGGTGTCAGTAATAAGAAAGGAAATCCAAATATCTGCACACAGTTTATTACTACTGTCATAATATGAGATAGTTCCATAGTTGACAACAGTGTTCAAAGCATTAATTTAACGCATCGCCATTCAGGGTCCGAATGATTTCGCATATCAAATGCTTTGACATAATACTTTTAAGAATTTACTTAAAGTGAATTCATTATTATTATCCACAGCAATTAGAAAATTTAACATCTTTCAACAAGTAGGTAAAGTTCAATTATAGATAATGGACTGTTAAGGGATAGAAAAGGAAACGTCAAAAGAGTTGCTTCATTTGATTTGAAAGTTCGTTGATCCACATTTCAACTTTCATAATTCGTTCCCTGGATTAATGATAAAATTTTACCCTATTGACTGGTTGGTAGATTAAAATTGTGGATCTTGTCAATTAAATTCCTTTCTTATCAATGCAGCATGATATTAAATGACATTAAAAGTTTATATGCCATAAACATGGAAGATGTCTGAGAGCAGAATTCACACAAACTGAATACTAGTTATCTAAAGTGATTATGTATATTATTATATTATGAGTACATTTGTAACTGTTCAAAATGGTTGTACTTGATTTCATTCAAGATTCCTAATTGTACTTATTTTGAATTTATCAGATTTAATGTTTTTCTATATATATTTATCATTATTTATACATATTTCCAGAGCAGTTCTCTACAACTTTGTTTCCAGAGCTAACTAAATATTTTAATTAGAAAGTTGATCATTGCGCAATAGCAATTATGGTTTTTACGATACTTTTACCGGAACTGACACTTAGCGGAAAGAACGCTAGAATTTAATTTTTATGGTATGAAAAGTTAACTAACATGATGTTGCAGTTGTCTTAGAATCCTTAAAATTTCGTGGATACGATCATATCTAACTAAGATTATCCTCAAAATATATGCGATTTGTCATTATAAATAAATCGCCAGCGATTAGTATTGTGACTTCCTGCTTATGGCTTAGATACAGATTTCATGAAATGGTATGCATTCAAGTGACTCACTCATCACTGGGGCACTTAAAATACTTAAATCTGGGAATCATGCCATTTCGGATTCTTGGCTTCTATTTCAATAATACTATAATTCATCCGGATATTACCGCCTTTATTATTAGTGATTTAGTAGAAAATTATTGATTTTTATATATATAGCTTAAAATATTTGCCATATATAGGAAAAATAACCCTTTGTCCTCTAAGACTGAATGTATTATTAAAAGTATCCTCACCTAAAATCATTTGAAATATCCGATTATATGCTACTGACCCTTAAATATTATTAATTCATGATTGTTACATGTGACACGACAGTTGGTTTGCCTAAGTTCGCATTGGCTTTAAAGTCGCTAAGATCAAATCTACAATATAAATAACTACATGCTATGCTCCTAAAATAAAGCAATTTTATTGGAGGCCTTTATCATAAACAAAATAAGAATATTGGATTAAAGGGAAATTCGTAAAATAAGAGGTAATTGGTGAGGTGGACATTAATTAATCCTGAATGGGGACTTTACCCTGAGGTAACTGGGACCTAAATATAATGATAGGGAATAGAAACAAAAGTTTAATTCAGCAGTTCACACAAATCACCGAGTATTTTCATATGTCTTACTTATGAGATTTTAAAAATTAGTATATTTGAATCACATATCATGCAATTTTTAATGAGAGGAATTATTTTGCCCAAACGAATAAATTTTTTATTAATTTTGTTTAAAAATAGCTGTAAAAGTGTGTTAACTGTTTAATTACACATTAAGCAATTTTTGGGAATTAGTGTTGTTTAACCGAGCAAATTGGTGAGTGTACTGTCTTCTCATTCGCCGATTAATCTCAAGTTCAAGAATTGCTAACGGTGCGCGCTGTATTTGCGTTCTACATTTTCACAGCTAATAGGTGGGTTTGGTCTATTTTATCCACTAAAGTCGGCGAGTTTAACATTGTCTAGATATTTATTGTCTTAAAATGTCGCTGCATCAGATTTTATTCTAAAATTGGCATAATTAGGATGTATGTATTGTATGATTTAGATGTTTCTGATTGTGCACGCTCAAGTGCGCTAAAATGGTTAACTTAATAATGTTTCTATATAATGGTGATCAAGAAACTTACAATCAGTTTGGATAAACGTTATTTTGATTTTTGTTAATGTAATTTATAATTTCTGTTATATTTTTGCATTTTGTAGGAAGTTTTTAATTCGACCAATCTTTACAAACGGTATTATTTGTATTTTAGAAGTTCAGGTTATTAATATCGAAATGCTGACAAGAAATCGTGGAAAGTTTAAGTCGGTTGTGGAGATTCTAGGTCTGAAAAAGAAAAATAAAAAGTCTGCATCCAAGTCCCAAGAATCATCGAAGGCGAAATCCCCTCCAATATCCAGGAGTAAAAAGGCATCTTCGACCAAATTAAGAAGGGTGGTACGTCAAAAGAAGGATATTCAACGCGAAATAAGTCCAGTGATAGAAAATGAAGAGGAAAGGCACCGAGATACGATTTGTGAATACAGAACCGAAACTTCTCAAGCTGAACAGTCTGTTTTCCCCAAAAAACTTGATTCCAGCACTGCACTACATCAAGCAGAAAAGTTACGCGTTTCTGCGAAATCAGATAGGAATTTTAATCTCTGCGATCCGGATTTGCGGGAACTTCTAGGAGAAATTAAACAAACGGGTCGTCTATTTCGTTCTCGGCGAAATTTCTTTGCTACCAGAGCTCAACAAAAACACCAACTAAAAGAGATCTCGGCGATTAATTTTCATTTCAAAGACGAAGCTCAAGAAAGTCTTTTCAAAAGACTCATCGCTTCTTTGGATGAAGTTAACGGTGAGATGGATAAAAAGGACGGTGTTCTTGCCTCCTGCTCTCTTGTTCGCCCCGGAGTACGAAAATCGCTGCGCGTTCGACGGAAAATACGCCGTCAAAACGCTGTAGATCTGTGCAAAGTAAGATTGCGCCCCAATCCCCGCAGAAAACGCTTCTCTGATGCGTCACTTTCTGATGGAGAACTAGAAACACCTTCTGCGAACTTGACTAGAAGCGATCATAATGTTAGTCTCGCCGCAAAGAAGCTTGCGATGGCTAAGTCTCGTGCTGTTAGTGAGAGGAGAAAGTCGAACACCACACGAGTTAGACCTGTAAAATTCCCCTACCGCGGAAAGGGTATTAGGTCTTTAAGAAGGACTACAATAGGCAGAAGAATGCGCGTTGGAGAGGTATCGGAAGATTATATTGACAATCTTAATAACGAAGTAACCTCTGTCTCGGAGACACAAGATCAGCCTCAGGAAGGAACCGATGATCCCGAACACACAGCGGAAGAACAGCGTCGCCGAATAATGAATCCCCAATTGAGCTTGTTAGGCCGTTTGCTCTTAGGTATGCACTGTACCGCTGTGTCTGGTGAAAGAGAAAACGAAATTCTCATTAAAAATCTGTCTGATGATGATTGCAAAATGCTTAACCAGCGTATTACAGGAACTATCTTCACTTTAAAGACACTTTCGACAATCAAAGACGAGGAGAGTGGCGAAAAGAAGTTTAATGTTGTTCTTGCCTATATGGACAATGCTCAATCTCTCGTGAGCGAAAAAATTGCAAGATCTGAAGACGGAAGTCAACAAATATCAAGAAGACAAAAGCCAGCATCAACTTTCTCGAAAAACAAATCCATTCGAGAAGGGAGGAAACGTCCTGTTCGTCAGGCGCATCCCCTACAAATTCTAGGACTTAAACATCTTCGTGCACAGGTTGAGGCTGTTAGAAATTCACATAGTCAAAACAATACAGAGGAGGATAGAAATTCTGCCCAGATGGAGGAGTCACCGAAACCAGTAGTGCCTAAATCGCGTGTACTCTCTGGTTTCCTCGTCAATCATCTTCGACGTGCGCCTAATCGAAGGGTTGTGCGCAAGGTCTATACTGGCAGTGCGTTGGTTCCAAAGATTCTTAATAGGCGTCGTCCTCAAACCGCTACCACCTCCAGTAGCCAGCCTCTTTTTGCACTTCCACCGCAATATTCTCAAGCTCAAACTGCAACGGTTGCGACTTTATCAATGTCTACTGAAAATACGCAGTTGTCACAAGTTCAGGCCCCTAAAATTACGAATTCAACGGCTCAAATTGTATGTCCTTTTATAATCTCTCCCCCCCCCTCTCCTTTTGTTTTACGCCGTTTTTATTATCTCGTTTTTTTCTGTGGTTTAGGATAAGGATAATCAAGAAACTGTAGAGGTAAAGAAGGAAGATGCGACGCCAGATAAAGAATCAAATTCCACGGAGGCTCATTCTACCTGTCCTGAGCAGAGTTGTATCAATGATTGTACTCAAGCTAATCCGGCCAGTTCAATGTGTGCAAGTCAACTACTTAAACTCAAACGCCAACAAGATGACAAGCAACACCAACAGCATACTTCGCCACAACCTGCAGCTGCCACAACTGCTGCCGCAACCACGCATGTTGATACGGTCACCAAGATTACTCTTTCTAAACCAATTTCCGCTATTCCCACACTACAACCAGCAAATCAGGTAATTTGCGTACTTTTGTATTTTGTAGATATTTCTACTTATGAAAAACAAGTAGTTTAGTTTTTCTAACTATTTGTTGTGTGCTATTCCATCGAGTCTTTTTTTATTAGAACTCACCATCACTTGTGGTAGTTATGCGCAGACCTCCAAAAGTTGGGAAACGCTGTAGTAGTGATGGTGGCGAAAATAAGAATTGCCATCACATACTACGAAGTCTCCTGGAAAGGTTTGTTATTCGGTTCAGCGTTCGGTTTGATCGGCGAAAATTAATGTTGCTTCTTATTCTCATTATTTTGCCACTTTTTTTGCCTATTTTTCCTGACCGAAGCGTTTGTTATTTTCTGTAATGTTAAGCTAATGTCTATAATTTCCTCTCGTCTCTTTGCAGAAATTGACCGCAGTTCAGGGACTACGAATTGATAGATCGGGAAAGTTTGTTGTTTACAGCTCTGCTCCTGTTATCACTTTACCTGCTTCAACACCCATTGTTACTCGAATTAATCCGACCACTGCCACGCTCGTACCTCGTGCAATGACACTCCTTGTCCCTGCTATCTCCGCCCCAGTTACTACAATCGTCAGACATCAAGCTCCCATGGTTTCATCACCTTCAATGCCTCATGTTCAAGTTCAGCGTCCTAATGTTGTTCCGGCAACAAAGCGGGCGCCTATAAGATCAGCAACCACTTCTTCAGGTATGTAATTTTACTACTAAATTAAAGCTGGTTTTCGAAAGAGCATTAGGTTTGTAGTTATTCGTCCGCACTGGTCAAGTCTTGATAAATAATGTGAGGTAGCAGAATTCGAGTTCCTCAACAGTTGGGCTCTATGATGGTATTCCTTTACTCAAGATGAGTGTCGCAAAGCGCTTTACGAAGCGGGTTTGGAAATTATAGACGCAGAGGCGTAATGATTGAATTGATTTAAAGAATTACTCATTTTGGTTACTTTTTAATTTTAGCTAAACTCCCTCTTATCCCATTGGCAACTACAACAAGGGTTCCGGAAGTTGAAGGCGATGTTCCGACTAATGCTCCGATTGTTCAAACTCCTACTGCTGTCTCTGTAAATCGTTCCGTGAGACGTCCAACGATTCATAAATGTCACACTCTCCGAAAAATTTCGCCAAAATTGCCACCACTCTCCTCGGTACCTAGTACTAGTACATCTCCGTCAATGTTGAAGAGTATACTCGAGTCCGGAAGTAGAACTCCTGAGGTGGTTTCTCATCCATCCTTAACTGCTACTCAACTACCCCTTCAGGGTCCTTCCAATGCTACCACATTTGTAACCACGGTCTCACAGCCACCGGTTATGTCTACGGGTATGCGCCAGGATAATCATGCCTCGTCCGCTCATCGTCAGAGTCGAGGAACATGGCAAGTGGGTGGCCGAGCTATTGTTCTGGATGTTTCCTTGAATAGATCGTCGAATTCTACGGCTTCTCCGGCTCCCCAGTAAGTTGTTGCATCTTCGGATGCTGTTCCTGCCGCTGCGGTTTCTGAAGTAAGATAAATTCAGTCTTCTTAATGTTTTGTATTCCTTCTTTCGATCAGTTTATGAATAACACTCTCTTTGTTCAATTTTTAGGAAATCGTGAATATGTAAAAGATTGTTGTGCCTGCTTTTGGGAGAGTATAGTGATCGGTGGCTGTGATAACTTTGTTTTCCCCCATCCTATGTATCTCTATCTAACTTTACACTGCGGTGGTATCTATCTATGTGTTTAATGTATTTTGTTTACTCTCCCAACGTGTAATTTTATTGGTATTAGATTGTGTTCTGCATCGTCTTTAATGGTTTGGTCTCAGTAGGCTGATTTGGCATGTTGGGAGGGGAAATATATTAGTTATATTGTGGGTTAGAGGTCTCGTGAACTCTAGTTAATCAAGTGAGTTTTACTGATGCATATCCCGTGATTTAATCATTTAACTATTTAATAGTGCCAACAGTTGTTTACCAGGGTTTTAATAATATGAAAATGGTCAGATTTTCCTATTATGGCAACCCTGAATGCAATCGAGCTGAGAAAAGACGAGGCTAATGGAAAACAATGGACATTGCTTTGTTCATCCAGAAATGATCCTAGACTAAACCAGTCCTAGTTATTAAAGGGTATATAGCACATAAGCGAAAGTTTGCAATATTTTATTTTTAACTCGGCTAAAGGAGGAAGTCGAGAGGGAAATTAAGAATAGTTAATTCATCAAAAGGGTCTGCTCATTTGATTTCTGGATTTTAGTAGTTCATTGTCTCATGTTCCAGAATGCGATTATTATTATTATTTGTCTCTCGTATTTCTGATCTAATTCTTGTCCACTATGTTTTGTGTCTATTGCCTGTTTGAATAATTTAGATAGTTGGTTGTACCATTTAAAAATTTTACCTCTAAGATAGTTAACGATTCCAACTGTGATAGTTTTCAATACATTCGGGACGAGAGAACGTTAACACATATACTTATAGACAGATGCTCTATTTACCCATGCAATCTGTGCAGAAGAATAGTCTGGACTAAACTTTCTCTGATTGTAATATTTATTTTAGGGTACAGCTGTTGTGTGAGGTAGGAAGGGAGTCGAATTAATAATGGAATATGTGGTCACCTTTGGCATTCTCGTGTAGGGGGTTAAATCAGTGCAATTTCTAAAAATTTCGAGTGAGTATGTAATGCAATATTTTATAAGAATTTAGAATGAAGGTTTAAAAGTAACGTTCATGCACATTGAAACTTAGGTCACAACACACCGATAAACGAGGAGGGATTGAAATTATTTACTTCTCAAAATGGATGATCGAAGTTAGTTTGATGATTTATGTACTAGGGATTGAGGAAAGGGACATTTGGAAATGAGTAATTAAATTTGGCAACGCAAATTCACTCAATTCGAAAGAGACTCATGCATAATTATTATTAAAATGCATCTAAAGTGAACTCTAGTGAGTTCTATGCTAAACATGCACAGATAATATCATCTTCCTATACTTGAATCAAAATGACACAACCACTCACAAGTGACAAATAAGCTATAAACGATGCGAACAATAAGCCACACAGAAATCAAATGTAAATTCTAAAATGTGCGTTTTGAAGGCTTAAAATATGGCCCATTAAGCAAATAGTGGACAGATTAATGATTTCGAAATAAAAAATACAAGTAAACTTGCTGATATCCTGATACTATTCTCTACTTCAATCGTCCCACCTTTATCTCTTTTTGGGATCTGCAGGACTCAATTGAACGCAAATTTTGACTCACCTCGGTGCTATCCTAAATCACAGATGACGACTTTTGTTGGTTGCTCGTCCGACGAGCAAAGAAGGCAAAACCAGGTAGATACTCTCCACGTACTTTGATTCGCCCTCAATCACAAACAAGGTTCCAGTGTTGACGATTATTTTATTTTCTCTCAAATTCAATTCCTATTCCTCCTTTCCTCGCTTTTACTTTACGGTTATTCAATATACATGTGGTCAGACTTAATTCATTTGGAAAAAGTTATTTTAAATTGCTAGCCTTAGGAAAGACCATTACTTTTAATAGGAAATGTCTCTAGATGTAACTTGGTCAGGCTCTTAAAGTAGCTTTGCTGACAGAATTAGGGCTACTTATAGTTATTTTAATCTTCCAGTATTTATATTCCTTTCCATAATTGCAAAATGTATTTTTTATTTGTAATAACATTAAGGTTGGAAACTAAGTAATTCGTTCGAAAGGATCGGTAAAATTAATGAGTATCGCGCAGCAATAAGAAGGACACTAACTGGGATTATTGGAGAACTGAACGGGTAACAAGAAATGAACTTATCGGGTCAGTAACCCGAAGGTATTATTTGAATAACTTTATATCGTTTTTTTAAATTATTTTTTAGTATATTGCTTAAATGTGAGAACACGTACTCACTTTTATTAATTGAGATTAGCCGGGTAAAAACAGTTAATTTTCTTGCTTTAGTATTATTTTGTCTGTCTGATGATGTATATTCAGTTATCAGATAATCATTACAAATGAAGAAACACTTTTGCCTCTCTCTTTCCGTCTTCCTTTCCTTATTTGTTAATGCAATTTACTCAGTCGAGTTCAGTTGCTTTCTCGTAAGGAAAAAATGTCTACAATTTTCCGGCAGTTCTTTGAATTCGTACTGTAAAACCCTGTTCTTAGTATTTCAGCATTATTCAACCCGCGTACTAGAAAAGATGAGAGATTAAGATAAGGGATTTGGGGAAATGCCCTGTATTAACACTCAAATATGTCAGCCAATCAAGGACCATTCTGATTCTGATCATTCAAGCAACATTTCAAGGTCATCAGCTATTGGAAATGTCACGTACCAATTATGCGATGTGGACAGTTACTAGCATTAAATCTATTTGAATTAGCATAATTGAAATTAGAATATTTCAGCTATGACCTTTGAGGTATTCTGGCCCTAACATACCTCCTCGGACCCTTTGATTTATTTTCTGGTTTTCAGAGTTACCTCATTGGGTGTTATCTATATCTCACATATACATGTCCTCTGGGATATATGTCTATCTAATCCTACCTTATGTGGCTTATTGTGTCGTTCTTCGTTCTATAGAGCTTCTTTGCTTAATCAATGCTGAAATATTATTAGCACTATTAATAGCGGTTATTTCTAGTACAAACTTCTTCTGCCTGATTTATACGATTGCTGCGACTACTAATAATTCTTCTTTTAGGGGTTAAGTAGGAAAGAAAAGTTAGAATGATTTCTGAGGTTGAACTTCCATCAGATTTTTAAAAGCTGAATTTCTCAGCAAATATTACTTTCGAAGATTCAAAGCCTGGATCAACGACTGACTTTTTTGTTTAGTCTATCCTTTACCTGTTCGTAACTTTGTAACTTTTGGATACTAAAATTTTTAAATCATACTAACTTATGTTTATGATCTTTTGTCTCATAAGCCTCAATTTTCGTAAGTACGTTTAAATACCCACAAATGTTCTTCATATTTTGTTTCGCTCAATTAAATTTAAATTTCGTTAAGATGTGTTTTAGTTGAAGCGGGTGTTTGGTTCTATTATATCTTAAGTCGACTTTGCGGATGACATTCTGAAATATGATGTTTTATGCTAAGTAAAACATTCGAAATTTGGTATTTGAAATCCTCTACGCCTGCGATACGGTGATTCCGTTGATAGTACAGGAGCACTACCTCCTTTCCTTCAAACATCCCCATAAAAGTGACAGTCTTGGATTTCTTTTTTTTTCACTAAGTCTCTAGAGGTGGAGTTTAACTCTTTTAGAGACAGGACCTGACTTCAATGCCTTTTTTAACAACGACGGTCCGGTTAAATTAATAACCTCTTTATCGGCTTGATTTATCTGCCTTAGTCATGACTATGTGCATTAAAGGTTATAATTTGGTTGCCATGACAGACAAATAACTTACCACCTTATCCACTTAAGAAGCTTGAACTACAATTATAGGTAACAATACAAGTACATGAGGACATGAGCTCTGATTGTTGTTGTTTGGTGTTTCAAGAAACCCATTATTAAATTTTGAATTCATGAAGCATTATAGTTCAGGATATCACTTATTATCCCATTCTATTTTAATATTTCTATCCTTAATATTTAACTTGATCCAATATGATTAATGCATTACTTTGACGAGATCTGTAATTATTGGAAGTTGTTAGTTATTTCCAAATGCAAACAATCATTGATTCAAGAGATAAAAGGCATTTTTAAATTAATAATTATATATAAGCTTAAAGTAAATGCAAAAGATTCTTGTATTCTTTAGGTTATATTCTTAAGGTCATCCAAACATCACCACAAGATCTATAATAATCTTTCTTTAATTTCAAACAGTACTGAAATCATAGAGCAGTAGTATGCAATATCAGCACCTTCACGTTCACTTGTTTCTTAGAACTGAACGACTTCCAATTATTTAGTAAAGGACTTTTCCTTCTGGATTTATTCACATAGCAATATTCAAGCAAATGGGATCCGGAAGAGAGGGATGGTTATCGAAAAATTCTTTTATTCTATTTCCACTGCTTACAAGATCCCATTAATTGTGAACTAAACATGGTTCATCACCATTATAAATACGAATTTACATTTGGGCGTCTCTCGTTTTCAAAATAATTTCCGTCAGAAGTAATATTATGTACATAGTTTACGTTAATTAAACGTTTTTAATTTTTATATTTTATGTTATAATAATTAATTAAAAGGGTTCATCTCGAGTGAAATCCAATGAGCTTCCTTATGATTCTAATGTATTCGGTAGTCTCATCTATTGGCTTATGGGAATAAAAAAATAAAGTACACAGATTTTCAGGGGTCAAATCCTGAAAATTGAGCTTTGGGGAATTCAAATATTACAAGGTAAACTACGCCTTTTTTGAATGAGGTGGTGAATCAGTGCTTCTGAATTTATTATCTTGATTTCACTATACATTCCCAATCAACCCCTCGTTTCATCCCTTATCGAAGTATTTTGCCACTTTCAGACCTTTCAGATACTATCCTAAGGTTAAAACTTGCAGAAAATATTTTGATTTACCATGAGTCACGCTGTAATACAGTAATAAAGATTTTACGAGTTTCTTAAGGAAAAGATTGTACCGAAATTCTTCAAAATACAAAGCACATAGGCTTGAAGAATGAGTTTTGTTACTAGATCATCGTGGAAGCTTTCTTTGACTCTGGTGCATATATCAACGGAGAGCGCCTGCATTTCACATTCTTAATTTGGAAGAAATGGAAGTAATCGGGACCGGTTAATTGGGAAATTATTTGTTGAAAATCAATTTTATTATGCTTGTTGCAAGAATTAAATACTAATTTTATGAATAAAAATTACATCCTACTAATAGAATGTAGTAGAGCATGCGCATGGAAACTCTAAACGGGAAGAACTTGTCATCTGTGTGCATGCGTAGAAGTCAGGAAGACAATCAATTACTTACGACGCAGTGACAGCAACGAGAGTTTACAAAATAACTGTACTTTTACATATATCTTTCAACTGTGGCTGATGTTCATTAGAAGGATAGATTTTTATCTCTACAGGATTCGAAGTTCAAATCTCGTCTTCTTTCAAACCTAACTATTGTTTTACTCTTGACTTTAGTTGTCTAAACTAAATCTTTTTGTATTTATATTAAAATTTAATCATTTTCTTGGGATGGATTTTATAGCATTTCGAAAATAAATCACTTTTTTACCGTAGATTTTTGCCATAAATTTTCTGCATTTTATCCCCTTTTTAAAACTCAGATCGTTAAGTAGTAGTGCGTGAAAAACCATTCTGTATTATTATTCTTGTGAATAACCCTAGGTATATATTTTGAATAAATAGATTTAAAATAATAAATTAACTTGAAAAATGATCTATTCGATAAACGTTTTTCAGAAATGAAGACTATATAGTACTTGCAACCCCCGACTCATAGGTCTGTTCAGTGAACCAATATCATACATTTACTCTGTGAATGAACAAAGAACGCGAAATTAGTCAACTGCCTTATCTTACCTGGTCTTCGCAACCTGGATTTTTCTCGCTAAGTGCTGATGGCCCCTCTTTCCTCCCAATTTCTCTTTCTACTCTTTCCTCCTTTCCCCTCTCATTCACTCCTGATTATCCAATAAACCCGTTGTTCTACTTAACTTTTCTCTTCTTTCTATGGAAAAGCTGTTATTATCTGATAACCTTAGGAAGATCATTAAATCTGTGTGGGAATTTTTATCCTTATTTTGTGGAGCTCAAAATGTACTCCTACTTGGGATCAGGACTACTTTAAACACAACCAAGGACCGCAACTGAAATCTTTCCACTTTCGTCCTATCCATTAGTCTGCTGCTTTGCAAAAATCAAAACATATTTTAAAAATGAAAGTCAAAAGAAACAGCAAATTAGAAAGCATTGGTTGAAGAGTAGAAATTGTTGAACCAATTGGAAGAGAACGGTGCTTTATATTTTGAATTTCGCACAGTATCATTTAATAAATGATATACGTTGCTGCAAAACTGCATAAATGCACAATCTCTTCTTTTATTTAAAATA
>CAADRB010000025.1:868961-914905 GCA_900708905.1 Hymenolepis diminuta | reverse complement strand
CCCCCCAAAAAAACCCCACCTCTTAAGATTAAAATTGCAAGTTAAGAACTGTAGCAAGAGTTGATTCATGATACTTCAGTGAATATAATGTAAGCCTAATGGTGACCCTGGATTTAATCAAATTTTTCACGTTCATCACCTATTTCTGCGTATGACATCCTTTGGCCTTTAAGCATTTACTTCACTCGAGTCTCCATATCAGTTTCCAAACATAAAAGCTAACACTTCCTCCCTTTTCTCCGCCTTAACATTATCTACCATTCTGTCACCGTCTTTTCCTTCCTTTATAGTGATGGTGGAGTTCATATTGGCTTGGAGGTCAATTAGCTAAGCGGGTTTCCTTTTCATACGTTGGTATTTCTTGCCTTGCCCTTGTCTTATACTTCCTTATTGATAAAATCACACAACATATTAAAAACCATTTTCGGTTTCGAATTTAATTTTTCGCTATAGGAATCGTATGTTCTTGAATAATTGGTTTGAACTGAAGGATGACTCCGAATGCGTTTCGAAAATTTTTAACTAGGTCATCACTAATCTCCGGGACCCAAATCTCTCAACCTCAAGGTGGGGCTTGAAGTGTTTGACCCTGTTGCGACCTCAAGTCTGTTACGAAGCTTAATCCTGCGGTGACCTCAAGTTTACCTTGGAGAATCATTGCGTGTCCTCAAGTGGCTTATTTAATTAGCGAGATAAGTCACGTAAGTGGTCCTTGAGTGGGGGTAGGTTGGATTCAGTTTTTCCAATCAGCGATGTCGGAACTATTCCATCTGTCTATGCTACTCCTTCTCTATGAGACTATATAAGACCCTTATTATAAAAACACATACACAGGAAGAGATACGTTTTTCGTTTACATATTAATACAGTCTCTCTCCCCCCTCTAACACCTTTCCTCTTTCCAAAGTCTCTCAGTTCTCACATACTCTCTCGCATTTTAATCCCTTTTATGTAATAGACTTTGGTCTGCCCTCAACTCATAATTTTCTGCTTGACTTGGTTGTCAAATGTTATCTGCCAACTACTAATCTTAACTCCTAATTGGTAACCTACGGTTCTCATTACTACAACATGGCATACTTTGTCATATAAGCCTAGGAAGGCCCTTATAACTACGTGAATCATGTCAGTTATCCATTAATTTAATGAATTTATGTTTTTATTTAAGGTTAATACTGTCGTCACTTGACCGTTACCATTCTGTTATCATGGAGGTCAGGAAGATCTACGACAATGTCTCCAGATAAATCGTTTTCTCTCTTGAACTAAATACTACACTAAGGCGCACTCAAAACGTAACATAAAGATCTAGCGAAACAGATTCCAAAGGGAAAAAAGATTTATACATTTGATAGGAACCTTAAATGGAATGTTTTAAGCCTAAGTCAACAAATTATTGATATTTGTTTTAATAAAAGCGGAAAATTTTGCGTTTATGCGCGATAATTTAAGTGGAAACGCGATATGAAACTGAAGAGACCTAAAATAAGTAGTCATAGCATAGTAATGTCATTATTCGCTTCCATATATTTGATGGGATTCTGGTTATTGTTTTAAATGTATTTATTTTACTCTCATTATTCAAAATGTTAAGCATTGTTCTCTTTCTTTACTTTCTAATTCAATGCCCACCTTAAACCTGTCGAAAAGATTTTAAAAATTAAATGTTTTTATTGATCAATCTGCTCTTCTTTCAGAATCGCTAAAATGCAAAGCTTTAATTCAAAGTTTCCTTGTGAAAATTTTTCTAAAAAGCATCAGATTGTCTGACGTTGTCTGATATATTTGAATATTTATTCAAAAAGTGATAAGATGTTGAGTAGTCAGTTCACAATCTGGCAGAACTATAAAACTCTTTCAGTGAACAATAGAAAACTTCAAATCTCGTCTATGCATCCAACTTGATGGACATCTTTTATATATGGCCTAAAGACAAAAGTGTATACATCAAAAAATGTACGTCAATGAATTGTTTTGAGTTTCTGTTAGACCCACGCAATTGTGCTGCCGTTTACATTTTCGATATATGTAGCGTTAATTGCCATAGATAAATATTACATATCTTTTCATGTAAGAAGAGAAAGACTTTAAGAGGGATTTACTATCGTGATCGATTAAAGTGGAGAACTTTAAAATATCATGACGCAGTTGAGGTTCATATGAAGTGTTCCCTCTCAAAAATATCTTCACTCCTCTATTTCTAAATGGTGTGTGAATTGCAGCAACTGCTCTCTTAATTTGATTCAGTAGACAATATTTTTAATAATTGACATTGAGAACACATGGGACTGTTTGATTATTCACAAAGAATGTTCCGGCAATGCAACAGTTAACGTGTTTGTCGACAAGTCAGAAGTCATGGGTTCGATGACCATCGGTGTACAAAGTGTGAGCGGAATGAACAAACAATTAATAAAAGAGGTATTTCAGAATTCGATTTTCTCATCACGGAGGATTCATGATACTACTTTTCTATCTGATGTAAGGGCTGAAAATACTTTTCAAAACTACTTTAGGATTAACGATTTGGCATGTACTATATATGTACGGTTTATCTCAGAAGAAAAAGCAAGACTCTCGCTATGACAATAAGTATCGATAAGATATTTACACTTTCTACTGAGAAGTAAGACTCAACAGTCAGATTGCTTTTGGTCATACAATTGTCACATTTTAGAGTTATCGCGCCACCTCTGCACTTTTTAAAGAAACATATGCGCAAAGTTAAGCTGAAAAGTTTATGAATTTTATTACCTATATTGAAAATGTTACTAAGGTTGAAAAATTTGTGTTCTGAGTAAGTATTTGCTATGATGTAACCAACTCGAAATCCTGGTAGTAATCTCGTGGAACCAACAATCTAGAAAACTC
The DNA here is from genome assembly GCA_900708905.1 of Hymenolepis diminuta. Classification (NCBI taxonomy): domain Eukaryota; kingdom Metazoa; phylum Platyhelminthes; class Cestoda; order Cyclophyllidea; family Hymenolepididae; genus Hymenolepis; species Hymenolepis diminuta. The sequence goes on along the minus strand of CAADRB010000025.1, from coordinate 912,034 downwards.
GGTAATATAGCAACTTAACACAGAAGCTAATACCCCACGGCAGATTACAGGGCACATTATAGTCAACACGAGTGTCTTAACGAAACTCCGTTTCAATCGGTATCGGCTTAAACAAATAAGAAAAATTATCAAATGTCTTTTATCAGTGGGGAAATAAGGAAAGCAATTGCATTTTTATTCATAGAAGAAATATTGGGAACGGGGGAAAATAATTACCATTTCTTCTAACAATTTTCAACTCTCAAATAGAACGTTTTCTTATTTGAAGAGAAATGAATTGTCATCAAAGCTGTCTTTAACTTCAAGTGCACAAGTAACTAAAAATACTGGGTGTAAAATATAAATGTAAAGATCGAAATTTTCATTAAAAAGTAAATGCAGTCGTCGCCCCAATTCAGATACTAACATTTCGAATTTTGTAGGTGTCTTTAAACGACCTCGAAAAAATATTTGAACATTTGTGGATTAAATGGAATTCACAGACGTTTTCATCGTATAGAGTTTTGTCCTATATTAACTATTCGCATAGCTATTTTCAATTTGCCATAACATTTGATCAGAACATCGTTACACGATCACTTACAAAGTGTATCAACTCAAATATCAGCTGTGTTTGAATCAGTTGTGAAAGGTCTAAGTGCATATAAAGCCATGCGTATCACGCTTTGTAATAACGAGAGTAGGCTAACTGGTCTAAATTTTGTAAAAAAATTTTAAATTCAAAGCTGTATGATGCTATAAACTTATTTTAATAACGTAATTCTCAAACCCATTTAGGAAAGTATTTTTTAACGCTCATCCTGAGTACAGAGTTACGTCATGGAGCCTCCCTGGTGAGAGACTCGAATTCTGCTACCCTGTATGTTAGCCAGATTTAACCAGTATGGGTGACCATTCCACTCACTGAGTGCGCGTCGATGGGAATCGAATTCATGACCTCTGACCTGACCAATATGCCACCGATACTGATGAACTTTTCTTAGTGTATCTGTTCGTTCTTTCTTTTGGCTTCGGTGCTAATAAATGAAGGTTTAGACAGCATAGTGATTGTGAATGGTAGTTTACTAATGATTGTTGAAGGCTCTCGCTAAAATAATAGTGACAAATTATTATTTATTATTTTCTATTATTATTTATATCATATAAATAATTATTATTTATTACTATTTGTTTATATTAACATTTATGCTTATAGAGGGATGACTTTTAATTACAATCCAATATTTGAGATCACTCATCCGCCCTCTCCATAGTAAAATATCAAAGGTCAGTGAGATCTAGACAACAATAGTAACTCAGCAGAAGTAATAATAATCCTCTAGAATACTAAGGTAAGTGCGTATACCTAAGGCCCGAAGCCTGTGACATTATGTAAATTATCAAAGGTATTGCAAAAATGCCAAGTTACTTTTGACAATTATCTGTTTTAATCTGCTAGGCCTCCGACTTGGAAGACAGATTAAAGCACAAAGAGTAAAGGGAGTTTTTTTTAACCTGACAGATGCATACATTAATTACTAATCTAGCAATCTTGAGTTTCAGGTAAAGTTTATGGATCCCTAAATTTTTTTGTTATAAGTATGCTTTTTTGCCTATTATATTTTCATTTTCGACATTTTCTCGCCAACCTGATAACAGTTGATGGCCCTAATAACTATCACCCACATATCGATAAGGAGACTTAAGGACAACCTGCGGGAACTGCCACCTCGTGAAAAAACATAAACACTGCAGATTTGAACTTTGTTTTACCAACATCCAATGGCAGAGTAATGTACTTTGAATGGGCTCACTAATCGAAAATAGCCAGCCTTATAGTTAACGGAAGTATTTCATTAAGTTGTAGTACCAAAATAATAAGTGAAACGTAAAGATATGAACATACCTGCTACAAAACAATCAGAAGATGAATTATCTCAGAACCCCGTCTGGAATTAATTTCAATAGGAACATATTTAAAAGCAACTAAATAAGTTAGATACTTCATGGTTATCTCGTTTATTGTCGTCCACTGCATAACAAATGAGTTTTGCCATTTTAACCATGGAAAGAGTCTGAATTATCTAAATATATGCATTAACCTTTTGATAATGAATTTAGCCATATTATAATCATCTTATATAACGGCCACTTATCTCCCCTTGATAATAAGAAGAGGCCAACATAAAGAAATGACGTTAATGGCTCCCTAACGCAATCATATGTGAACACCGCAAAGATTAATTATTAGTTAGAAGCAAAAGAATATTATCTGATAAAATCTTTTGCCATAATGCAAAGAATTACTTCTATTGTATATAAGGAGAGTTTTATGTTGTTAGTACCACTGTTCTCGTTTTTATTCTATATAAGGCAGACAGAAGTTGGAGATCTCGGTTTTGAATCCTGAAACTGCAGTTAATTTCTCTTAACATTAAAATTTTCTACTTAATTATGTTTTAAATACGCCTTTGGCGTGACTAATCTTAGTAACAGACAAGTTAAAATGGACCACAATTGAGTAAATCATGAGGACATAAATTCAGGCGGTATTTTAACAGGTAATTACCATTTAAATTAAAATTACAGAATGGTTATTCTCGAAGGCTCATGGTGAGAAATATGCACCCTAAACATGTAACCCATTAGTTTCTTATTCAAAAGTAATTTGAAAATCAGTTATTTAAATCCCAGAATGTAACCATATGTTGAATTGGCTTTAGATTGACCATCATTGAACCTTTATTTATTCCTTACTCAGCCTGAAATAACTTTCCAAGCCCATTAGGAGAAGCATTCACAGCATTTAACTTGTGCATCCAGGAACACCTCTTACGAGAAACCCACATTCTATCACCTTTTCTGTAGACCGGACTTAAGTAAGGCAGTTGATCATCCAGTATAATTTCGTGACTCCTTACTCTAACCCGCTGATCAAGCTACTCAGCATTAAATTATCAGTTGTTTACTCTATTTGTTTTTTGAGGCATGACGTATTTCAGCTGACGAACAGGTGTTTTATTATTCACTTTACTATTATGAAATCGGCATAGGAAAATATGACCATTCTACATGACTTCGTTATTTGTATTTGATCCGTTGAGCTTCTGATTTCGTTTCATAAACATGATAATTTGGCATATTTTAAGTCACCTTCTAAAATTATGTTAAATATAATGTGTAAAGGGCATTTACCAAAAATCTGACTAGAAGGATTTTATTATTTTTGAGGGTAGGAAATACGTATTCTTTACTCATGATATACATAAAGAATTCAATCATAAATTGGTTTAGAGATTTCAAACATAAATGATCAATTAGAACGGAATTATGTAAGGCCAAACGAAATTTAACTAACTTTTGCCGTTAGCTATCCTTTAACTGCTAACTTTAGCACTCTCTATGAAACTGCTATAGCCAGGAGATGTTTATCATTATCTAGCGATAAGATCTCCACTATGATGTCTACAGGCGGTCCGCTGTGTGTTTGGGAGTTTAAACATAGATACCTAAACGGATGTCTATCATCATGCCGAGACACCGACAAGACATGGTTGGCGTCCATCGAAGATATGTTTTGTATATAAACCTAAGTTACTAATTAATAAATTGGGGTGGCTTGTCTGCCACCTCCGAACTGATCTCACGACATTAGTGACTTGACTTATTCCATCTATTCGATCGTTGTGGCAGACCAATAGACCTCAACGTTATTACTGAAACCATAAAATGGTATAGTCCGAATCCAATGAAAAAACTTTTCTTTTGGATGCATTAATGCATGTCGATTAACAATGCACTCTTTTGAAGATTTCGATGTGATGAAACTAGGTCAGTGTATTTAGAGATAGTGAAGCGATTTCTGCAGTTGTTTGAACAAATGGCGCATTTATCAAAGAATCAACAACACTAACCGTAATTCAAAACATGACATAAGCTACTAAAAGTCATTTGCTAAACTACGCTTCCTCTTAAATCAAATGATCCAGAGGAAAAGGCCAAATGGGTAGAATATTACCTTTTGTACACAGTTCACTTCATATTTAAGGTTGAATAAAAGGAAGTAAATTTTAAAAGAGCAGGGATGATCTTATCGAATGTATAATAGCTAAATTTACACGGAAAAAAGAGAGCTTTCATACGGTCAGAGAAATTCTTTAACTCGTCCTTACATGGTTCGCTTCGTTTAGCGGAGAATGATCCAGTACATCAAAGAATTCACTGATTCTCGTTTACATATTAAAAGAAGTGGTCCTTAATCGAAGGGCCATTGAGATATCCCCAATGTTTGAAGATGTGAAGATGTTAGGAAATGCTTTCATTTGATTTCCAAAAGAATATCAATTAAATAATGCCAGATTTCGTTTTACTCAGAGTATATTTAAGAGAGAGAAGAGCTCTAATTCTCTATGTTTCAATATATATGCTCATAAGTCGTATTTGACGATTCACTGACTGGAGCAAAGACTGCTTTGTCTATTAACCACGTCCAACCTTCCACGTTCAGTGCTGTCAGAAAAAGAACATTCAAGCATTAAAGCCAAGAATTCAAATAACAAAGGAATCAGTAGCACGAGGTCCTACAATTTAATCTCTTATCAGGTTTTAAGCTAACAGAAAAAGAATTCATTGCTAATTTAAAGCGAAGATATGTATATGTTATCAAAACCATTTCATGCTAAAGTACCAGGTAAATCGTAAGGTGATGTGTGTTCCTCTTTTGAAAAAATCTCCATTTAATGTGAAATATACCGTGATTATAATGTTTACAGATCGCGTTTCTACTGGTAAACAGCTGATTCGATCAGTAATGAGTAAGAGTTTATTAAAAACAAATGAAGCATGGATCATGTAGCCAAAATCGATAAGAGCATTTACTATAGTGGGTTTAGTTTTCGTACTCTCTTTATGATTACTTATTATCTTAGACCTCATTACACTCTAGGAGAAATCATTCAGTATAATATTAGTAATATTAATAAATTTGCAAAAAGCACAGGCAGCGTAGAGATTTAATGCTAAGGTTCGAAGGGTCTTGCCATCAGGTAAAGTATATATAAAAAGTCAGAAGCCATTGAGAATGACATGGAGAAAAACTGATGGTTGATAGTTCGGCCGGTAAAAGCCTGTAATTGTAAAGGTGGGGTTATATACGAATTAGGGTAAGGATACGACAAGAAGGGGAAGACGTTGCTACAGCTATCTTAGCAGTATGGACTTTTGGGCCATACATGTGGTAGTTACTATGATCTATTCTGAGCGATGAAGGTCACAGTACTGGCGTCAGACGTAATTTTTCAATGGAACTAATGTAAGGCTAATTAATGCTGGTTATTTAAATATTTTGAAGTCGCATTGACTGCATCGAAAATCGTGAATTATTACTCTATCGGATTGGGCTTTGGAAGCGGTCCATAAAATTGGAGCACTTTATACATGTCTGATCAAGACTATTTCAACTGTATTACGAATTCAGTAGCGAATTACTATTAAAAGAATATCCAGAATACACTAGCGTGCTGATTGTGACGGAGAACTGGATACAATTAAGCTAAGCATGTATGAAAATGCATTTTATTATACGTGCTGGCTAAAGCATACATTCAAAAAATTATATGAATAAATCATTTTTGACAGCGGTAGTCTTTGAAATAAGACAGACGCGGTCTTTCATGAAAAATTTCAGAACTCATCATATTTACGGCGGTGGTGGTGACTATTTGCACAGCTGTTTAATTTTTTCCAAATAACCACCTTCTGTTACCTACCTCTGTTAAAACTCAGACAAATGGAGCTCCGAAGCATAAACTCACAGTTGTATCTACTACTTAGTCAGTCTTTCAACTTCTATCCTCGGGACCATTGGAGCTGGTCGTCAAGCTGCTCTCAGATATGTTTTAAGTCATCCTGAGGTATCATTTAACAACTTGATACTGCGAATATCAAGTTTAGCAGTGAAAATGCACTATGTGCTTATAAATCGTTTAATTTACTTTAGTGGAATTATTTGGATCTGGTTAAGTTCCAGCGTTTGTGAAAAACCCACAATAACACACACATAGCCAAATGTATTATTGCTTACATATGAACTCAAACTAAAGACTTATTATTGAGAGAAGGCGCTCCAGTACCTGCGCACGCTGTCTCAGTTTCGCTCTGTCTCTACCTGTGGCGCATATACTAACTCATTGCCATTTGGTTATTTTTTGACTGATTTCTCATCCTGCACTCACACAATGACTCACAAAGTAAAATAACCAGCATCTCAAAGCTCAACTTACTTCGTCTGTTTATCTCAATCTGGATTGTTGCTCCCCTGTCTTCTTCCAACTCCTTCCCCTCCCATTCATCTCCCATTTTCTTAATACATTTTTGCCCTATTTACTTAATTATGAAAATCATTATTTATAAGAGGGGATTCCTAATTAAATTTAGTTAGGCTCTTAAAGCAGTTTCACTCGGAATAAGAACTATTTAAGTACTTTTAAACACCGATCTTGAATAAAGGGGAACATTCTGGTGAATGACAGAGAAATTTCTCAGAGCCACACCTTATTGGCTGTGACAGTTGGTTATTCAAATCACCTCGGCCTTCGGGCATGACTGATCTCCACACAGCCATTATGTGTATACCATATACCTTTTCGGTGTTTGAGAGCGCATTTAGTATCATCTTTTGCTTGCAGTGAAGATCAGACCGCCCAGTTTTGACATTTGACATTGCGGAGTGTTCAACACTACCAAGGCTGCCCAAAGAAATCTCGCGTGCGCTTGAACACTCCGAACAGTGTGTCGTGCTACCGATTGCGTAGCGAAGAAGCGCGACAGTGCGTGCTGAGACCTTTTCAGTAAATTCCCGACTATTATTCATTCAAAAGTAGCGTTAAATGCATTTCATGACTGATTACATTCTACAATAAACGCTCTACAAAAGGGACTTTTTATGCTCTTACTACTGTGGACATAAAGGACTAAATTTTCGGAAGGATAGAGGATAGCTGTACTTGTCAACAGTGAATTGGATTTCTAAGAGAACAAGTAAGATTTAGCAAAGGACTTATTTGAGTAGTAATTGATACAATGTACATTAATTAGAAAATATTCCCCGATGAATTTCCTCCTATTCCTTTTTCTTGGTATTTATAAGTTAAAGTTAGTTTTCCGGCTTCCAGAGTAAATTATAAATATTTCATTTTCTCGCTTCAGTAATCTTTTGTGGCTCGATCGGTTTTTAATTTTGATCCGTTAAAGAAGCCAGTCAGAATACGCGTGCTCGATGTTCATCGGTGCTTATCCAGTGATTTTGTAGCCAGACCACTTTGGTTAATTTTATTCGATGAAATAGTTTGCAAATTGCAAGTTTCCCATAAGAGCGAAACTAACATACCTTCTCACTACGCAAGTCAGGTGTTGAATACACTTGTTCTAATGGGTTTGTGAGGGTTGTATATATGCTGTTAGTGCATTTGACAATGTGAACTTATCAGTTATTTATCCGTTACGGAAGCACGAATTTCCCAAACGTTCACTATAAAAATAAACGCCAAAAATTAGACTGTCTAGAATGATCCTCTGTTGGTCTTCATTTATTTCTCATCTTGAGTGTATTGAGATTGGTCGTAATTGGAATTCCTAAAAATTTTATTCCAAATAATTCGGAGTGACGGCTGGGCTTATGATTAAGCTGGATCTCTAGAATTTTTTTCATTGGGCTAGCACGCCGGATTCTAGCCTGTTCTAGTCGTTCAATCCTTCTCTTTGCAGATTTGCGTCCCTCTGGTTGGCTGTTCCTAGATCGCGATCACTGGTTCAAACCGTGAAGTAGCTCATGATTGGTATGTGAAAGAGAGAGAAAGACGACTGGCTATATTTTAATTAGTTTCGGTCTCGCCGTCATTAATGGTGGTGCCCTATACAATATGTCTTACACCTCAAAATTGTTAAGTAATGAGATATGCCCCTTTTGTCCATGAAGTATTCAAAGCATTTATTTATTTGATAGAACTTTTCATGGGATGATAATTATTTACATTTATTAGGGTGTCCCATTTTATTCTTTCGAGAGTGCTTTCGATTGGTAAGATATTATCGCCTTCCATATCGACATGTAAACTCCTTGGAACACTCAAATCATCGTTAGTCAAAACATTCCCCTTTATCATCTTTTAAGTCGCCAAACGTTTACCTCTAATGACCCAGCAGGATTCGGGGCCTGAACTCTCCAACAGAACATGGTCTCTGTCAAATCTAAACCTATAAAGTCCACTCACATACAGCTACCCGACTCTTTTCTCCCCACTCCCTACCAGGCAACTCCTACAGCCAATCCCTTCAACTAATTTCTATTATCAGCTTCTCATCAGTCTTCGGTATTTGTGGCCTCCTTTTTTAGCTCTCTTTCGTACTAATACTTCCCATTCAAGTAATGATTTACTAAACCATTTGTCATCTTCCTATCTGTAATTCTATATTTTTTTGAGCCTAATCTCATCTTGCTTTACCGTTATAATGCATGAAAACTGGGTCATAGTGAAAGGCAAAAGGGAAAATCGACTATATACACCTCAGAATATTGTTATTTATTCGATTTAAATAAATATGAAGTTCTAGTCTAATTCAAATCGGGGCTGTTAATCGACGAACATCAGAGATTTTATCGAAATATGTGGCAACATTTTTGCAATGGTCAACCGATTAGAACACATAATGTGTAAGTAGAACACTCTTGATGAGATCGCTCAAAATCGGAAATTGGCTTTTTGAAGTTCGCATAAATGGAAGGAATATGTGATTGGATATTCACATTAAAATATTATCGTCAATGAATTTCTATTTGTAAATCAGAGTAATTAAGTTTGTCAGGATTAGGAAGAATCCTTCTAGAATTCTATAAATATGACCAACAGAATTTTATCTCTTTTATCTACGCCAGGGCGCTGTGGTAAATGTGTTCGTTTGCGAAATTAGAGGTCTCGGACTTGATCGTACACAAATTGGTGAAATGGCTAATCAAAAGTCTGGCAGAATTAGAGTTTATCGCCATGACGCTACTCTTCTTTCCAGGATGAGTGCTATGAACGCTTTACTAAATGAACTTGGAGTATTTGTTGTTTTGGCAACTATTTCTTTAAAATTTTATTTTTATTATAGTCTACGTTTGCTCCTCAAGCAAGTTTGGCTCATTCGTAACTCATATTAACTCGGCTAATCTTCCCATTCAGTTGTCAGCCAAAATACTTTCAGGCCTTTATTGCATTTCTTCATTTTGCCAGCTATTGTCAGGTTCTTAAATAAAAGCTTCCATACGATTTGGCATTGACAACAAGTATCCAATTTCGTCTTCATTCATGTCATTTCTATAAGACCCCTGTAATAGAATAAATTTAAATTAATTAATTTATTGATTTATCAATATTCCCCTTTTATCAACTTCTAGTTCTAGAAAAAATAATTAAATGAATCGTCTTCTAATTTAAGTATTTCGTAAAATTATACAAAAGGGGAAATAAATAAGGAAAACACACAGAATTCGAGAACTTTCCGTTTATGAAATGTAATTATGCCGCCAGTGTTAACTAAAATTTGTTTCATTTTCTTAATTTAAAAATAGGAATAATATTATTTTGACTTGGTTAAATTTAAGAGATACGTAAATAATAAATTCAGGACTGATCCTCAAACTAAAGAGAAAGTGTGCCCTCGAATTTCGTCTTCAAACGTAAATATTTCGAAATGAATGTAGAAAAGTGGTAAAGGTATTGTTTCCCAGAACTCTCTATTCAGTGTACAAAATTTTGAAAACTTTGCATCCTGTGGTCCACTTCTCAACCTTAATACGGTTTTTAAATAAATGAATTTATTAAATAACAATAACTCTTATTATCTGATCACTATTTATTTGCACCTGCGCATCCTGACTCGGTCAACCACCCTATCGTACCTCATTTCGGTTTTTCTCACAATCTGGATTGCTCAGCATTGATGTTTCCCTTTATTCACTCAATTCCTCTTCCCACTTCTTCCCCTCTCATTCACTTTTCTTTGTCCAATAAACCTGTGATCCTACAAAACTCTTGATCATCTCATTTGTTAAAGACTGTTGTTTTCTGCTTGCCTTTGGAAGATCATTGGTTCAATGAGGAGAAGTCTAGATTAATCTGGTCAGTCACCAAAATTCGCTTTATTTGATATGAGAGCTACTTTTTGGTCAGCTCGCCTGGACTAAACCTAAATGTGTTCATTAAGGATAGCCCATTTCATCTTTCTATACACCTCCACCAAATAACCGATGACTTGCTTCCAGCCGATAACCCTTCATCAACTCCTCAACCTCAATTTAAATTATTTCAGAAAGTTTGTCTGGATCTCCGCGGATAACCATATGACTAACTCCATACCTGTAACCGATCCTTTTCATTGGCTCTTTCTCCTCACCTCCGTGTCTCTCCGCCCACAACTGTCCATTCCTTTTGCGAAAATCCCCCGCTCTCACAACTATTCATGCTCCACTTCCTACGAAATTCTCATCAACTTTGCCTTTTCCCGCTTTAAAAATCTTATAAAAAGCTATATGTGTCAATCCTTGCACTACATTAGTGCCAATAGTCCTCCTTGTCCTTTGTTGCACCACCGACATACCGGAGAGAAACGAAAATCCCCCTAACAGAATTCGATTACTAACCACTATCCAATCACCTTGGCGATTAATTTTCTCCCTCATCAAAACCGCATCCTGAAGACGCGAATGACCTGCAACTTTGACGAAGAAGGATGAATGAGCAACAAGCAATTACAACTCACCCACAATCCTAGCATTCCTAAAAGCGAAGTCTTTCATCATCTTTGGTGTCTACTGGTCCAAAGGTGGGGGGAGGCTACGTTCACCATTTTATTGTCTTGCTTCAATAACAAACTTTAAAGCTATTTAGTTCTAATATTTTATAAGATTGGTTGTTTTATATTAGTAACTAATTTCTATATTATAAAAATACGGAGTTTTTGTTAATTGAATACGATTAATGTTTATAAGCGGTAGACAATTATGAATCCTCCTTTAATTCACCCCGAAATTGATCAATATTAATCGTAGTTAGAAAAATCTACTCTCCCAATGTTAAATCTGATTTATTATTTATATTGACCTTATTAATAATTTACAGACGCAGCCCAAATATACTGATTTTATAAGATCGATTTATTGAATAAATATATCAGGCTATAACAGAAGTACTGTCCATTTTTTGGATTTGAATTAAAGTGAAAATTTTGTCAAAAATATATTTATTTAGTGTTCAACATAGTTGCCATTTTCATTAACTACATCCTTCCATCTTACCATAAGCTTTCTGATTCCTTCTTCATAGAATTTAGCCAGTTTGGACTCAAAAAAAGAAAATTGTTTCTTCATTTCGACCTCTTCTCTTGAAGTAAGTATTTATCCCATTAAATGATTCTTAAGCTCCTGAAAAGATGAAAGTTGGCTGGTGCAGGAGAAGATCGGGGGAATGTGGTGGATGATGCATGACTTCCCAGCCAAATTCTTCAGCCAGATTTTTGGTTGCTCTTGAAGTGTGGGCTCTGGCATTGTCATGGTGCTGAATCACTCCTTTCCGATTGATCGAAGAAAGCTGTTTTTCCTGCCTTCCTTTAAACGAGTTAGCTACTGACAGTAAACTTCACATGTTATTGTTTGATTGTCACTCATTAGTTCATAATAAACAAATCTCTTCAAATCCCATCACATACACAAAAGAATTTTTTCGGGTGCAGTCCCGATTTGTCTCGATTGTGGAATTGGCTTTGAACCACGACTTAGCCACTGTCTTCTGCACTTGACACTGTTGTACAAGATCCACTTCTCGTCGCTGTCAGTTATGATTCGGTCTAAAAAAGGTGCCTGAAGTTCACGAGAACGCAGTAAAACACAATAGATCACACGTTGTTGCTTGTTCATTTCTGATAAATCGTGTGGGACCCATTTCTCAGCCAAGTCTTTTAATTTCCCCATATACGGTCATATGGCGACTTACGTGAAAGGTTTTGCTCAGTTCTCTAGTAGTGCAGGTTGGATTTTCATCAATGGCAACTTCCAATTGCTCAGAATTGAGTTTTTTGAGCATCCCACTCTCGGTTCGTCTTTCAGCTTGAAGTCATCCTTTTGAAACCACCTTGTAGGAAACCGCCTCCTACAGGTCTTTTCATCCAAAACATCATTTCCACAAGTTTTGCTGCTGAGCTTGCCGTATTTCCTTTATGGAATTCAAGCATTAAATTATGCTTGATATGCTCTTTATTTGGAATGTACATTAGGGCTAGAGATAGTTATTAATAACGATAATTATCATACAGTGTGAAAGAAGTAATATTTTATTAATTGCCATAGATAAGCATATGACATTAATAAGCTGAATTGAGGTAATCGTGCCCTAAGCACATACCTCAAACATTGGACAGAACTTCTGTTACAATCTGATAATATGAAAATATATGTGGCATTATAAAATTTCCTTTCTCTGATTATTTAAAAATGATTATGATTTATTCTAGTTAACTTAAATTCCAACGTGCCTAGTCGGCATTATATCAATTTCCGCAATTTAATTATTTTTAAGGTAAAAAGGGAGAGAATGTATAAGTGATTTCTGGCTCTAATAGTTAAGTTTTTACATATGAATCAGGTAAATTATTCCAAGATTGATAGAAATCTCTAAATTTTCCCCATCACCAATGATGTGTTTATTGTAAACGTGTGAGAAAAAAGCTATTTTAAATCCCCTTTATACTACATTGGTTTTGTTTTAATTAATTAAAAATTAGTTAAGATGTAGTCAGGTTACCAGTTAAAAAAGCGAAACTCAATATAATTTTTATGATATTTCACAAATGTTTGTCCTATTTATTTTAATCGGAAAAAAAAATATTTTATTTACAAATTTCTTCTTTCATAAGTCACTTGAATGCTGTTATATAATTAGTCCCAGCGACTTCAATGTATAACGAAACTGGACAAGTGCAAAATGCTGATGGCCACATAGTTAGTAGTCGGAATACGTACGGGTTAATAAAAAATATAAGAGTCTTAGTTGGCACTCAATCAAATTAATCAAGAAATGTGTTTTTTTCTAAAGACTGTAAAAAGAGTTGAGAAGAATTATGATAGCCAAATAAATTCAGTAATAATTAATTGCTTGCCCTTTTCATTTAGGTTTTATTACTGTCCCTTCAAATATTCTCGGTAATATCGCATCAGGGTATAGTATTTTTTCTCAAATTCCAATCATTTAGAATGTATTTCTAAAATTTTAATAAATAGAAAACTACTGTGTATAATTGAGTAGCAATCGGAGATACGATTTATCTAAACATAAACATTGCTTCCTCCTAATAAGGCAGCGTTTAATTAGGTTAACAACGTGTGTAATCTAATGATAAGATATTTACATATTTATAATACTGGCACGCACTACTGGTGTGCTATTTTAATGGAATTCATTAATCCAATGCAATAAAAAGTCACAAACATTGAGATATTTGTCTTACTTGGGGCATTACGGTACTCAAACCGCGAACGAGGACTATAACTTCAAACCGTCATTCAAGAGTGGTAGTAGTAGAGTTTGGTGAATAAAATGTCTGCTTATATTTTATCAAATCGAGACTTTAACACCGCTTTCGAACTGTTTCGCAGATGCGTTTGGATAATTTTTCCTTTTTTATTTGGGGTTGGACCAGAGTACCACTTAATATCATATCAAAGACGTTACCACAATATTATAACATATTAGCAATAATTTTCACCGTGGGCAATAGGAAAATCAAATATAAGATAAACAGGAGAGAATGCCGATGAAGTATGAAGATGAAGAGTTCTATTTACTGTAGATTGTGTTGTGAATATGACAATAAGTGATTACGTCGGTAATAAATCATTGACTTAAAAACTGCACTTGTTTTATGGAGGGGAATTAATCAGCTATAAAATCCTTCAATTTTGTGGGGGTTCTAGGCATATATTTTTAGCACTTAAACAAATGTGGACTGGTATAAGAAGTATGAGATTGCGAAATATAAGGTACAGTTGAGTGCAAATGTAGTGTGTAACTCTATATATTAATCCCCAACCCAATTTTTCGTCAAGTATTTCCAGTTATTAAGGTCTAATTTTTGCACTCTAACCTTCATTTAACAAATTTCTACTGAAAATTATGTCTCTTCCTGTTCAACGTATAACTTCTTTGTTAATATTACCTCGACTTTAACCCTGTGGACAATTTGTTCCCGTTTACAGATTAATAATAGAAAGTTGATTGTGGCATTAATTGTGCAGAGACCGGATTAATACGCTTTCATAGAGCAGAGAAAATACTTGATCTAAGAGTGAGTTTCGGTTCTACGGCTGTGAATTCAAATGGATTTAAAACAGGTGGTATTAAAATACCGGTGAAAATTAATTTTTCCACACAATCTAAAAGAATTTGCATAAAGTATTACAATTAAAGTGCAAAGTAAATTGCATTGCATATGAATGAGTTCTAGTATGAATAGTAATAGGTGTATTTTATGATCAGTAGGTTTATCATAAACATTTGACCAAATTTTCAAAGAAGAAATGGCCTTCTTCCCTACTCTCTACCATTCGCAATTGTAAGTAAGGAAGAAGACAGCAAATTATTGGGTCAAAACGGAGATAAATAAAACTCAATAGGTTTTTAAAATTATTTGTTCCCATTTATCATTTTTTAAATCAAATATAAACCACTTTTAATTATGTACGTCAACGAAGTAATCCATGTCTCATTCCTGACAACGCCTAAGTAAAAGTGATATGTAAAATTTAACTCGAATAGGATGCTTTCAAGAGAGTTCATATATGAGAGAGGGCCCCGAAATGCTTTGCAGTTACTCTCTCTGTGTATTTTTTAGGCAGTCTTCTCCGTCCCAAATTTAATTCTGATTATATTTATGGGAAAATTTTCCCTTCGTTTCGGTGAATTTTGAACACTTATATGAAAGTACACATTCGGTAACGCAAAATTAACAAAAGTGGTTGCATGATCACTTTCTTCCTATACATACATTATGAAGATTTTAAGTCAACAAGACTTACGAATGTTCGAGTAGTATTCAATATCATTATTGTTGCTGTAAATAATTTTTTATTGAATATATTAGGATAATTTGATACGGTCTTCTCATGTCCTTGGTGTTTTGCAACAGTAGCTGACGGAGTGAGTGGACACGCCTTTACCAGATCTATTCAATCAGAGGGCATACCGCATGAAAAAATGATGCGCCCATATGTAAATAACTTGCAGACCAGACTGACATAGTTAGATTGGACCATGTTTCGACACGCCACGCTTCTACCCATTCGAGATGCTGATATATTTTTCATTGAAAGAGTATACCTCGGAGTTATTGTACTATATATATATATATATATATATATCATCATTAACCGCACCTGCCACAAAAAGACTTGTGGAGTTAAATCACCTTTTTATTATTTACCGTTTCTACATGTAACTGTACTTTTTTATTTCCTTGTGCTATGATACCTACGCAGCCATACTCATGTGCCTATACTTATTCATACATAATTGTTAGTTGGTTATTCATGACTAACAATGGACGTAAAACCATAGAACTCCATCATTGTACCTATATTCGCGCCTGTTTCTTACAACTCGATTGTCTCTACTCAGTATTAATGGCTTCATCTTTTTATTAGTTCCTCGTACTTCTCCTTTCCCCTCTCCTTCATGTCCAACTGCTCAATAGTCCACGTGGTTCTACTTGACTTTTGGTCTTCTCACTTAGGAAAGGCTGCTGTATCCTGAAAGCCTTAAGAAGATCAATAGTTCAATGAGGGGGTATCTAGCATAATTTGATCTGACTCCTAAAGTAACTTTATTAGCGAAATTAGCACTATTTCAGTTCCCTTAAAACGATTCGTGAAACAAATATTTGTAATTAAATAAACATTTCCCCACTCAGTGAAAGAAATTGAAATCACTCAGAAAGAGATAACAATAAAATTTCAATAGTGTAACCTGCCGATTCCCGAAAAAGTAATTTTAATACAAAAATTTCGTTAGCCCGCGGCTAATACCCCTTATGTCCAAAAAATATGTGATTTAATGGTCGTAATCAACTACCAGACACAAAATCGCTGTAAAATAATAATGAGAATAAATAAAATAATGAAAAATGTAATAGAAAGAGATAGTAAGTTTGACGCTAATTGAGATGAGTTTTTTATTAAGAACTTTGCTTTGGTACAAATTATCTCTGCCTGACTCTTCGGAATTCAACGTTTAAGTATTCCAAAACTTTGGTCATAGCGACCGTGCGCTTTCTGGAAAATCAAATTTTTTATAACTCAATTTCACTTTATCAATGACATATACGATTTTAGAATCGGTATTCTAGTAAAATAGCTTTGTAAAGACGTATTTGTCTACCTCGATCACTTTTTGACGACTACAAAAAATCAGAATAAACAATGTCAACTAGGAAAGCCGCCTAATTTTATGACTTAGTTATATACTCATTATTTACATTGGGATTCTTTTAACGTAACAGATGAAAGGCATAGTCTTGATAGTCATGGGTACCATGTAAATGGCCGTTTTGCAGGCTCTGACTCTAGTTTGCTCCCCTCCGCCCCAGAAGAGGCATTGATTGTGTTTAGCACAATACAGGTCTAATTCTTGATTCAGATCCCTCGTCGCTCCCGAAATGTTCACAAAATCATTTTTTTCCACAGTCTTATTGGTACAAAATAAATATATTATCAAATATGCAACATCATGATAGAACTTTCTTCGCTTACTCTTCCTTTATATGTTCATACATAATAAAGTTAACTGCTGAAAGTTAATATTATAATAAGTAGTATTGGAATGAGGAAATCCATTTGTATGATAATATCCCTTTTATTTCTTGTGATATTATCAAGGATATAACATAATTATGGATAAGCATTGAATATTTTCCTTAACGAAGTTAATATTGTATTTTACCTCATCTCATCTTCTGATTTGAAAAGGACTTAAAGTCGATTTTCCGAAGACAACGGTTCATTTATTTTCATACATTCCTGACTTGTATTACATGCACATCAGGATGCACACCTTGTCCTACCTTCACATGCATGAACGCGTTTCTGTGTCCTCCTTTATTACTGAGCTATCGGCTAAAGTCACGGCTAACTAACTCCCAAAGCACAGTTGGAAGTTAATAGATATATCCTGGTACTATCTCATCTTCTAACAAGAGGTGTAGTGGGGATGCAATTCAGCAGACTTGGAATATAGGTTTTTAGCAATCCCAGGATTCGCTATTAACGGCTTAATACTTTGGATAGCCCAGGATCAAACTCCTATTGGCGTTATTTCCTATAATAGCTTAATAAGATAAGTTAACAATCAAAAGGTATAGAATGCATATTTATTGTGTGAACTAAATCAGGAGCAAATTTCAAATAGAAGAAATAGAAGTTATTATTGAGCGTTTTGCTCATTATTCTCGATTTTTTATCTCTAGTCGAAATCACAAAGTAAAATTATTTTATATGAAAGGGTGGTTATTTTTCTACAAAATTCTAAGTATAAACGCCCACCTTAATAATAGCAGTGAAGGAAGATTGAAAACTAACATAAAATAAACTTTAAAATAATAATTTCAGCGCAAACTTATAATAAAATATATATTAAATTTGCCAAATACTGCAAATATAATACATTTTCTGAACTGTTACCAATTCCAAACACAAAAGGAATTTCGTTTTATCCAACCATTACTTCATTGAATAAATAGAAAATGCAAAACGGGGCGATGAATATGTTCGGTGTTTGGCTGCTAACTTTTCTGCCATTGAATGGATTCGCTCTCTTTTGCATCATTAAATAAAATTGGGAAATAAATAATGCATCTATTGCTGAAAAGACGCTAAATTATTCGGCTAACATTTATTATCCAGTTTGTATTTCAGCGAACTGAAATTCCTCCTGTGTGCAAATTGCAAAACCGGTAGTGGTTTTAATAATGTTTTAGTTACAATCCTTTGAATTTAATACTTTTGGACAGTATAAACGTAGAAATGGTAGAATGGAGAACTGACGGAGATGATTCAGTTTGTGAGATTTATACTTGATGAATATTCACATAAAACATGTTTTTCACCTGCTCTACTAATAAAATGTTACTATGGGTTCTAATTAATATTTATACATTAATGGTCTATGTAAGTAAATATTCCTAACATGTTAACGCTCAAGTGAATGAGATGGCGAACAGAACTGGCTTAAGTTGGCAGATATAGTGACAAAATCCGAATTTCTCTCGAGAGAGTCTCCGTAATGCTTCTCCTCTACGTACTGGTGGCGTAGTGGTTAACACGATCGACTATGAGATCAGAGGTCATAAGCTCAACACCTTTTGGTGCATATTCAGTGCCGTGGGTGGTCAATACCACCGGTTAATCCTTCACTCTACCCAACTGAAATGTTTTTAACACTACTTTACATAGGTTTGAAGATGTTATAAATGTATTTACACGACCACCATATTATAACTCCTGAGATCAAGACCCATCGGAACATATCTAGTGATTTGCTTATTGCAACATGGACAATAAAAAAACATTAGAGATGGAAAGAGACTAAATTAATTTGAGGGGCATGGAGATTTTGTCCATGGGAAAGAACTCTCTTTTGATGTGCTTTGGGGTTGTCAAAATTTTTGCTCCTGACTTCATTCCCATAATTAACTATAATTTTAAATTTTAGCACAAAGATTCTCAATACTGGTACATTTCTTCTAAAGGGATGGTTCAGCCACAATCAATCATAATTATGTCTACCTGAATAAAATAAACGACCAGCTAATGAAATTATATTTCAACACCAGTGAGTGCTCTATCTTTAACTGATATAGGTCAGCTCTCTGACGAGGTATTTCGACAAGCTATGAGCGAATTTACTTAAATCAAATTTTAAAAAACCTTCGCGTTGTCAGAGATTTTGCTGCAAGCTATATTCGAACTAGTCTACGGGTCTCGAAGTTATTGAACTTGTAATAAATTCTAGTAAGATCTTTACAAAAATAAATTAATCTTTCTATACGTAGCACGCTTTTCACTTTATTCGGTTTCTCAGTATTGTTATTTTGTAATCTTTGTCAATTTTATTATTATTAAATGAATGCAAATATTCCTGAGCCCAATAGAAACATAAGTCATAAAATTAATTCTTTCGAATATGTTTATTGAAGAATTATGATAGAATTAATATCTCAACTAAAACTAAAGGTGAGTAATGGTGTGCCTTTTCAACAGGAGAAAGCATTTCAAAATTAATTGAAATCGTCGTGTTATAACAAGCGGATTTCAGTGACAACCATAACAGAAATGAAGCCTTCTTGAAAATACTATTTTTTATTGAATTTGAAGTTTTCACTTCAAAAGTTAGCGACAACTGTCAAAATATAAAAATCCTCCGTTTTCAAACATGAATTTAAGACATTAAAAATGTAAGATAATTCTAATGTCTTACGTCATACATAAAGCAAAATGAAATTTGATTTTTTGGTAATGACCTGACTGCCTAATCCGATCTGGCTTCCTAAAGACCCACGCTTTCTATTTTAGGATTTGGTCAAGTCCAGTGGCATGAGATATGCTCGGACCCCAGAGGGAGCTAGAGAAGACACAGATTTAACTACTCAAGATTAGCCTAGTAACCAAACTATACAAGACCATTTATTGACATAATTAAAAATCTATTTATACAGATAGAACTGGGTTTAGTCGGAGTGTAATTGGATCAATCGCTGTACCTCATTAATCGATTTAGCAGAACAGGATTGGTTTGACAGCTGACCAGTCGATCAATGGCGGTTAATTTAATAATGCCGTGACTTCCCATGATTGTAACGTGGAAGTGACATGACAATGATGCGGAAGCGATAGTACACTTCCAGTGCACGACAAAGCATTCTTTTACCTTCCAGTCAATTTCTTATTTCATATGTCATGGTTTGCAGTAAAATGAGTTTGTAACAGGATTCACAATGTATATCAAAAAATGTGCACCAATTAGTCGCGGATGCAGTCTTAATTAATTAATCAACGACAGAACCGACCACTTAAAACAATTTTCCGATCGATCAATTCTAAACGGTATGGAATTAGGTGCTCAAGCTATGATTCGAAAACTTAATTTTTGTCTCAAGCGCTCTCACCAAGACTCAAAAGACCAATTTCTAGGATTGGGACTCTGGAACGTCAAGTCTTGTAGCAGCGAATTGAAGCATTTCTCGTTTACGCTTCAAATGTCTGTCCAAAATGTCCATCTAGCGGATCAGGCAGAAGCCAAAATTGCAGAAATATAAAAACTGAAACAATCCTTACATTTACAATTTATAATTTTGGTCATAAAAAGAACTCCATATTAATTGATGTTGTTGCATTAGTATCAATGGTCCCCAACTTCAAGTTCCAGAATTCAGACCTATTTCCGACAAGCTGTCTAAAAGCATAATTAATGTGGGCAATATGTCCCTGGGTATTATTGGTTGTTGCTCTCCCAGCTCTCCAGAGAATCATTTTATAGGGAACTGAATGTAGCATTGAGGGATATGAATGGCAAAAAACATGAAAATATCCTAATCACGGGAGATTTCAACTGACATCTTGGTCAGGATGCTTATGCAAAACATATGCATATAGCAGGCCACTTTACAGACTTAGTGGAGACAAAAGAAAATTGAAAAATTCTTGATTTCTATCTTGCTTTACGGACTACCAGCATTTAGACAGAATCCCCATACCCCGATCCTGGGTGGCTCCTGAAGCACTCAGTATTTGCAAAAGTAGAGGAGTGAGAACTGACTTAGCTAACTGGAAAAGTATTTTTCTTTTTAATACGTCTGGAACATACTTTTCATCGGTGGTCTTAGGGAGGCTTAATTTATGTATAAGTGAACGACCACCAAATATGCATCATGGATTTTTTTGTTGAAATGTCCACAGAACAAGCGATCTTTACTGTAATGATTGTAATTCAGAAAGTTATCGACTGTCTTTTGGAACAGAGCTTATCTTCGCCAACTTAAGTAAGGTCTTTGATTTACTACCAAACACTGCGATTTTAACAAGACAGTGTAAACCTAATTTGCCCCGGAATATGTTCAACTGCTTCCGACAATTCCTAAATGTCCAAAAAGGTCACATAAAGGACTCGAGTGAAGTATTTTCTAAGAAGAGAGGTGTCAGATAAGAATCCAAAGAGAGTACTATACTCTTTAACATAGTATTTCAACTAATATTAGGGGAGTCTGAAATCTGAGAAAATTTGAAGGTCAAACTCTTGAGTTCTGCAGGATCCTGTTAGTCACTGAGGTATTTAGAATATGGAGACGACTTATACCTTATTACTAATTTGATTAAGCATGCTGGAAAACTTCTGCGAAAACGCGAATTAACACTAGACAAAAATTCCATGAATACACAATTAATGGAGTGAGTTTGAAGGATGAATCTTTAATTTTTAATCTACGTCACCACTAATCTCTGAGATTTAATCATTTCGTCCTCATAGTGGTGTTTGAAATTGTTAACCATACTGTAACCCCAAGGTCTCCGCGGATAAACATCGTGTGTTCTCAAGTGGTCTATTTTATCGATCGGAATAAGCTAATTAAATGTACCTTAGATGATCATTGCAAAAGCACAGTTTCACCTCAGCGATGTTCTGTTCATACTATCCTTCCCGTTACTACAACCGTCCCGTTTATTTAAAAGTATACTTGCAATTATGTCCTCACGCGCGGCCTCATCCAAGTGACGCATATAAATTGCCTTTTAATGTACACACACACGTGCAGACTTCCACTCGTCAGGCACGTCCTCCATCGCTGCCTTCTAATTCCCTTCCTTCCTCAATTCTCTCTTACCCCTTTGGAAGCCTCTACTGCAGTTCGTCCAATACATCTTGATCTAATCTACTCTTGGTGCCGTTAGCTGTTACTCAAACGCCAACAAGTTCAAATGGATATGTTGGCTCTCCTGCAAATGATAAAGGCCTAGCTGATGATGATATAAGACTTAATATCATGAAGGTCAAAGAACAGTTGTGATGGTCAGGCCGCTCTAAGTTCGAAAGTCTTCCAGTAAAACTCCAACAAGACTGTTTGAAATATTCATCGAGCCTGTTCTTTACGGTTTGTCTACTGTTGTCTATAGTATAGTGGATGATAACAAATTAATGGCTGTTCCTAAAAGGGATCGATGGGTGATGCTGAGCCCGTAGATCAGACGACAACTGGGAGCTAAATTTATGGCTGAAAAAGTTATTCTGAGAAATCATGCCGCACAATTAGGGAAATGCATGCCTAACCTTTGAGTATGTCTGCACAAAGGAAGCAATGCAATTAGAAAACTTTTCATGAATTGCCAATTATCGAAATTGTTAAAATTTAGAATTTTTCATACAAAGAGCTGGATAAGCAGTTCAGCAAAATTGTGAATCAGGTGTTCGTTGAGAATAAATGTGCTGTTTGGATACAGAATCCTACTAAGAAATCTATCTGGCGCTTAATAGAAAACCAACCATAAATAAAACCCGTGAGAAAAATGAAGTAGTCTGCATGGACGCTTGATGGCATCGACTGTTTATACATGAGTGTGCGATGGAAAGACACTGGTGAACAGACCATCGCCGAAACGCAGACATTCCACGACTGATTGAGGGAATGGAGAAGTGTTTAAAAATGCTCTGTAAAAGAAGGCGATTATGAAATCATTTGAAAATATACAATATGAAATTAAAATGCATACAACCCGATGAGTTCAGAGTCCAGATTCAATATGGCTTTGATTCTCGACTTACCACAAAAACTTTATGGCATTGCTTAAATCGCATCTATCACCCCTTTCATTTGGACACTCTCCACGATCAAAAATTGCAAAATTTGTTTTCTTTACCATAGATAATAACAGTGATCAACGTGTGGTGTTGTCAGTCGAAATCATTATAAGTAGCAGAAGGACTAAAAACTGGAGGAAAATTAAATATACCAAATAAATAAATAAAACTTAGGCAATGGGGACTAACAAGAGCATATTTGATCTCAGAATTGATTGAAACCCCTTTTCGACTGTAAGAGTCGAATTTTTCGGTTTTCCTTTTGGTCATTATCACTGATTTTTCCTATCATTTGAATTTAACCTTTGGATTCTACCACATAACTTCTTATTTGGCAAAGGTACACTTTATCGAATCATCGAAAATTCGTGCTTTCTGTTGCATTATATAACTTAATAAATATAAGTTATTTCGCTTTTTATTAATCTTAACTTTGGCATTCAGCATATTGCTAAATCCATCTTCTAAATAAAATGATCAGTTAATGTTCGCATTATCAATTCTATTTGGACATATAGAAGTATAGCTTTAAATATTACAGTTACAGTAATAACGGATGGATCGCTACATTCGGTGTCCCTTCCACCATAACCACAGACCGTGGAACGCAATTCGAGTGCCAGCTCTTTTCGGAACTAACCACTCTCCTCGGAACCAACCGGATCCGCACAACTGCCTATCACCCACAGGCTAACGGCCTAGTCGAATGTTTCCACCGCCAATTGAAAGCAGCCCTCGCTGCCCACTGTACGCCTGAGAGATGGACAGAAGTCCTTCCTTTGGTCCTTCTTGGCATTCGAACAGCTGTCAAAGAAGACCTTAACTGCTCCGCTGCAGAAATGGTTTTCGGAGTTCCTCTTAAACTCCCCGGCCAGTTTTTATCCCCCTCTGACAAATCCTTCTGGCCAAACCCTGTAAATTATGTAGAACGTCTACGCTCGCATATACAAAACCTACAAGCCCTCCCGACCCGCCCTACTGCCAATCCCATTTTTATTCCCACTGATCTAAAAACTTGCTCTCACGTTTTCCTTCGCCATGACACCGTCCATAAGCCTATCCAGCCGATTTATGATGGCACTTTCAAGGTTCTTCAAAGAGGTGAAAAGACGCTCACCATCCCTCAGAATGGCAGAGAATCTGTTGTCTCAATTGATCGCGTAAAACCTGCCTATCTTGACAAGATGGTAACTGAAAACTCTGCCTTCGTGTTTCATTCAAAACCCCCGGATAAGGAAAACCAATAGTAGTTACTCGTAGTGAAAGACACGTGCGCCTACCAGATCGTTACAAGGTCTGAACATCACAACTACATTAGACCAATTCCTAGCGAAACTTTTTGCCGCCTTTATATACCTCAAGGCTGGGAGGAGGCTGAAGGATGAATCCCTCTTCTCTGAAATATTTTATCTTACAGCATTCCTAATTATCACCAAATTTGATTATCTTGTCCTCATAAATTATCTCTGTAAACCTTTAACCATTCCTGTGACCCAAACACTCCTTAGACAAACATCGTGTGTAGTCAGCTGGTCTATGTCTCATCGACCCGGCAAGCATACCTCAGACGATAGTAGCAGACACCGTTTAATCAACCCCGATACTAACCAGTCCTGTCTGCACCGGCCCTTCCCTTTCCTACAATCGTCCCGACCAATTAAAGCGTGCATGCAAACATATCCTTATGCGTGTCCTCACCCAAAATGTCGATTATAAATGGCCTCCATTACACACACACAGACGGGAGGGTGGACCCTAGCTCGCCAGGCGCATCTCTCGTTGTTCAATCCTCCAGTTCCCTATTTTTCCTTAAGACTCTGTACTGAGCTTACTCAAAATAACCTGGCCTACGCATTCCTCGGCGTTCCTTTTCTTTCATTTACTGTTGGCAATTTCACCAACAAATTGGTGACCCTGTAAAGGACCACTACAAAGGGATCTATCGGACCCCATTCATCGAATAGACGGAATAAGTTAAGTCACCCATGTCGCCAGATCAGTTCGGAGGTGGCAGGCAAGCCACCCAAATTTATTAATAAGTAAATAATGTTTATATACAAAACATTTCCTCGTTAGGCGTCAGTCGTGTCTCGTCGTCGGTGTCTCGGCGTGATGATCGACATCTGTTTAGATATCTATGTTCAAACACACAAACACACAGCGGGACCACCTGTGGACACCATAATGGAGATCTTATCCTCAGTCAATTGTTTCTAATCGTCATGTGTTGATAGACATCTGCTGCCTATAGCAGTTACCAAATAGGCAGAATAGTTAAATATGAAAATGTCTTTTTGTGAAAAATAAGGGTATCTCTAAAGTTCGAGTTGCTATTTGCTCCATAACGTCCTTAGGAAACTCGAGAAGTTCATTTCTACCGAAGAATAGTTATCAAAGCGATTAGGAGGAATTGAACAAATTTTCATAAACGGAGATTTGAATTCTCTTGTAGCCTCATTGCCCCATATTTCACGATTCAGTTTTAAGTTGTCTGACGTCAAAAGAACGCTAACAGCTGAAATCGCATGGATTGAAAAATGTGTAGTTGCGTCAATCCCATACCCGCTTTGGTGGAGCGTACAACTTTTGCTGTCAACATTCTATCTAGACTCTAGATTCTAGAGTCCATTGACGTCACATCAAATCTGCAACATTTAAATTATAGTCATATAACGATTCAAATAAGTGATTGATACGAAAAATTTTGATTAAATAAATTCCAGTCACTTAATTTAGTGTGAAATATATCATTATTTTTCACTAAGTGAGCGTTCTGCATTCATAAATGGTTGATATTATACGTTTAGAAGTTTAAATTCAGTTTTAAATTACTATTTAAAAAATTATTCAATTTGTGTTTAAAGTCGGATACTTTGAGGCACGTTTTACCGAACTTAAATTAAATTAAATAGAATAGAAAGTTCAAAAAAATAGCAAAATTTCAATATATCTGTTTCAGCAAATACCTGCATACGAAAAGTGCAATGTTACTCAGTTGTGATAAACTTGCGTTCATTTAATTTCTTTCGGAAAAATACAAATTAATAACCTTTCTTTTAATAATGCTGATTTTGTATTTTATTGTACTCAACATCATTTTAAAGAGGGACAATTTCGTTTATTCATATTGTCACAATAAAAACACTTGAGAATCAGCGAAACCTCCAGTAATTTCATTTCGCTTTTAACAAATTTTGTAAGCATATATATAGACAAATAACAGGTGTAAAATTCAGTAGATCACATTTTCACCAACAGCGTATAAAATAAATAAACAAGTTTCTATTTTTTTAATGTAGCTGTTGATTATGATAACATCATTTCCTCCATTAAATATATTAATATACTTTATATTCATTAAAGATTTTGATTTCAATATATGCATCCTTGTCAAGCTTTTATGCGCATTTTCATATTCGAAAATCAGTTTGATTGAAATTTTATTCTGGCATGCGTCGGAAAAGCAATTACACTTCATCGGCATGTTACTTCTGCATCCTTAATATGGGGGATCACGGCATGACGAGGTCAAGCGTCATTTATCGATTGGTCCGTTGTTTGACCAATCATATTCTTTCAAGACCAATTATTGGTTCAATCTTCTCCGGCCAATTACTATCGAAGCAAATAATACCAAACGTATAAATAGTCTCATATTTACCTCAATAAGTGGTTGATTTTGTCTGGTTCAGTCTCTTTCTCTATCTGCGGTTTGAACAATTGTAGTATAATTTTTAATAGGGGGTCTGACCAAACATTGTCCCATCTTGGCCATGCGTTTTAACATTTGGGCGACACTCTGTAACAAATATATATGCTGAAATTGCCTATTTTAAAAAAGTTGGATTTAGAAAAGTGTTAACTATATTCCTATATCTTACCAAAACTTGATTATTTTCCATTTGGCACAAAGTGTCTCATGAGGAGAATCGTACACTGATTGCATAAACCCTTCAAAAGTAGCTAGTATCTTAACTGTAAATACGTAAAATGGCTTTGAATTTATTCCAGTGGAGAATGATACAATTTGTAGTGGATATTACATAAATAAATCTAAACCTCAGTAATCCTCTTAAGCAGTCCAAATAACCCTCTAGCAGAGTCTTCTAGTATAAATTTGCCCCGAAATTCACTAGGCTGTACCCAAGGTAGCAAGAACAAAGAAGGTACTGGCTGGAGAGGGTTTTTTGCTCACCATGGCTCGCTGCCAAAAGCTTATTCATTAAATACAGTCAACGCTATGCTGCTGGAGTATTGATTGCTCATTGTCTGGGGAGGCAATCGCTTACAGAATGTTCTAGCACATATGAGTTTCCCTCGATCTGTCCTGGTAGCGTTGTGAACTCCACAGGTTTATTTGTTTTGAAAATGCCCTAAATAAGTGAATTTTATTTTGCCAATGTAAGGAACATTGAAATGAATAACTGAATATCACATTTTGTATTTTAACTCGCAAACAGAATTTAAGGATATTGATATACATATATATGATTCTATCTATAAGCCTGTTTGCTTAAAAGGATCACAGAACTGGTTTTAGGCGTCTTGGGTCTGCCTTAATGTTAGCAATAATCCTCAATGAAATTCTCTATAGCTTCCTTGGAAATTTTGGAAAAAAAGTGCTGTAAACTTCATTTGTCTCTTAGGAAAAAAGGGTAGTTGTTCGGAATTTTCAAATTCCTGAATATATTTAAGTTAATAAATGTACAACTAATTAAAAAGACTGACGAATTAATGAAAATTTAATTTCAGTCATTTTTTACGGAAATAATCATTTGATTTCTTATCAGAATTATATTCAAGATTATTTGATATTTCCTTCAGTGCTGGAAGAATGTAAAATTTTGACCTTCGCAACAACAGAAGGTGTAGGTAGGAACCAATAATGACTTGTCTCTTGCAAAAAAGATGATATTAATTTTATTTCGAAGGAGATAAATCGAGTACCTTGTGAACAATTTTAATTAAAATTCGCTGAATCACTGTTCAAAATGCGGTTGGAAAATGAACGTTATGGGATATTAGGACTGCGATAGCTTGCTAACATTGAGCTGCTGGTTTAGAAGAAGTTGCATGCTTCTGGATACTGATCAAAAATCGAATGCAACTATCTGCAATTGAAACTTCTCAGAGACACCATTTTTGTTAAAGGAATGAAAATTAATGGGTCATTTACAACACACCGTTGACTTGCAATAGGAGTAGTTCATGCTTAACCTACAATTAAAATTCGGATATGATTCAGATTTTTATTGATTCTGCCAAATATTTAAATACAAGTACGCAGAATAAGAGGTACCTTCTGCGTTTGGAAATTCATATCATTGACATATCTTGCACAGAGCGATGTATACTGGAATTTTAAAGTAAAAGCTTAGTCTAATTAACCTGACAGGTAAGAAAATTGAGTTCATGATTAGTGCATTAATATTTGCTTCACTTTCATAACGTCACGTTTCAATGATTTGCACGATACATTTTTGTGTATTTAGAATGAAGATACGTAATTTGACTATTTTAAATCAAATGGAACTAAATGTATTCAAATTTTATTCAAAAATTTTGTAAGTTAGCAGACTACTAAAATACTGCATACTAAGGAGAATAAAATATTTCAATTACAAAAACTTAGCTTTGCTATATTTTTCTGAAAAATAAAAACTAATGGTCATTTGAAGATATGCTGAATTACTAAAATATGATAACAATATGATGTTCATGTTTATTTAACTTTCCATACTCTACTGCTAATTTCAATGAGTTGTTTAACCTTATCTCGTATGTAAACGCAGTTTTACGATCTGTCAGCGTTACATTTAGTTTGAGTACATAGTTCGAATTGGCTAAATTCAGAACAGTTCTCAGTTTTAGGTTAAGGAAATTATTATCGTTTTCCGTTCTAAGTCTCGAAAGATACTTGCATCGTATCGTCGTAAATGAAGGCTCAAAGTCTTACCAGAGTATTCGAAATCATCTTTCGATTACATGAGCATAATTTGCTTCAATATATATTTTTAGTTTTCTTATTTATATTAGATTAGAGACATCTTCATTCTGGGTTCCTCATATCCATGTTCAATCGTCAAATAAGATAACATTCTTCCCATTTGGTATATTTGACTCTAGTCAGTTTTAAAACAATTATCACGACCATCTTACAGACTATTTAGGAACGCCGAGAGGGAATGACATTTCTAAAATAATCAAAGCGTTAGCTCAATTTTTCTCCGAAATATGGAAGGTTATATTCTTCCCAAAAGTTATTTTTTTAATTACTATTTATTTTAAACATTTTTAATTCCTGTCGTTCTACTTAGACTAATTTCTTCACGTTATATGAGTAAAATGCGCTCAATGCGAATTATTTAATGGTTGTAAACGTGTATTCTTGAAGTTTGGGTTTGGTCCGTTTGTATCTATAACTTGTACAATTTCTTTAGGATATTATGTGTCGGATTAACTACACAGGAAAGCAAATTATATTATGGCAACGTTCTTGAAGTACGCAGTTATGGGGGTTAAAATCTGCTTCATCATGAGAAGCATCTTGACGCAGGTAAATTTCTCAAAATCTTCTTGGGATTCTGAAGAACATGTGAAAGCTGTAAATGGATTTAATCAAAATTCCATTCTAGGTGAAATTTTTGCAACATGATATGCTCAATATCATGATATTTATTTGCAACAGTATGTCATGTTAATCGAACGAAACTCAAATTCCCATCTAACCTAAAGAGTAAGCTTAATCATTGGTTTGATAAGAAGTTAAAAACCCTGTCACCTATCGCTACCGGAAAATCAGACGCGTTTGGTTAAATAAAAAATGACCATAATATATATTTCGTCAAATTAAAGAATTTAAAATCAAATTAAAGATAATTGCTACATGGATAAGTTATTTATTTACCGCTTTGTTATCACTTTCCTTTGACAAATTAATTGCATTAAACTTCGTAATATCACATTCACTTTTACCAAAGAAGAATCTTCTGTCATCTCTTGATCTCTCAAACTAAAGGGACAAATTAATCCTTGCAATTAAAACTTACAAGTGGCGTTGAAATCCACCCATACTCTTGATTTTCTGTTTGTGGCTCAGAAAACTTTTGCCTGGGTTCTAAGCGTGATCGTTCTATCATCTTGCGTAAATTGTCTAGCGTAAATATAAGTAGAACATAATACCAACCATCCATGTCTCCCACTTTAGAATCAATATTTGGTTTTTCGGTGTAAACAAACACTAAGAAAATAAATTCATCACCTGAAAACAAACCTTTAGTGTAGGGATTTTGAGTGTATTCAGTATACAATTTCTGGTGTCTTAATTCCTTTTTAATTGTGTCAATCCATATTTGATCCCTATTAAGCTGAATTTGTCTCTGTCTTTCATCATTTGAATTCGAAGCGTCCATGATTGTTCGCTAATTGTTTCTATGGTAACAAAAGACAACGCCAAAGATATTGCAAAAATAATGAATTCGTCTTTAATATCACTTAATTATGTTCTCATTAAAATAGCACAGCATTTATTAACTATTGACTCGGAATGTTTTTCATTTGCCCCGTGTTAAAGAGAAAAAGACAGTTTTGGCTGTGTATTAATAAGAGAATTATTTTTAAGCAAATGAATAAGCGCATGGATGTTCTTCAAAAATGTGTTATTATTATAAACATTTCCCTGAAATTTATAAATAAATAAGTAAGTGATAAATCATCGGGGAAAATGTTTTTGAAATACTACTTTTGCTATGTAAAATTATGCCAAATTAACTTTTACACTATTTTCTTTTACTCTTTCATTTGACTAGGTGAAAGTCCTTACCTGTAAAAGAAAATAATATTTAGAGGGCCTGATTAGTGATAAATAAATAATATTGAAGCAAGTAAAAATAAAATAGTAAACTTAAGATTGATTTATATGTTTTCGGGATTATCGATGTTAATCATGTTGCAGATAGACAATTATATGATGTAGTGTTGAATTTATGTTTTCGCCAATACAAAAGAAATTGAGGCTATGACAACTATAAATTGGGTCATTAGTTTATTTGTGTAAAATTCTATCTCTGCGGCAGACAAAACAAGATGCCAACGTTTTAGTTTGAACACATTCCTAATATTCCCTTCTTTCAAATTAGTGTTAACGTAAAAAATCCGAACCACTTGAGATAATTGAATCATATGTGTTACAATATTGTAACAGTAAAATTAGGTGGTAGACATAAAAACTAAATGTAAAAACCAAATTAAAAATCATTATTTGAAACAGAAAATGAATAAATATATTTCATACTAGGGCTAATTTTTGTGAGTCGCATTATGTTAATGTTTATGTTAAAGCAAGCTGTTCTCTAAAGTAATCAGCTTAGCAAATTGAAAATTTTATCTTTAAAGGACAATAATTATTTTATAATAATTATAATTATTAGGTGTAAAGTAAGTTTATACGTTCGCTTGTTAAAACATTCTAACTTAATCTTTTGTTTATCTTCACCTCGGAGTTAAACTAATACGATCGTTCAAATATTTTAATTAGGACGCCGAAATGGGGTAGGACTCGTCTACTGTCTGTACCGTTATTAGTTTAGATGCTTAGAACATCAATTTTTGTTATTAAGCATATAAATTTATATTCATTTACCTTTATATTATTACATGTCATTGACCTGCGATTTAATTATCGTTCGTGAGGTACCGTTTCTCTACTTTCTTTTTTATTCTCTATTAATTAATATTGATATAAATTTGCCAGAACTCCATGAATTTGTGTTCATCAATTTAGTGAAAGACCGGTGGCTACAGCCAAAGCGCATGTTATGCTTTACGACACTAAATCGGGGAGTTGGAATTACAGTGGGAATTCACAAAGCCTTGCAAAAGTACAGCTCTATTTCAATTCTCAAACAAATGCATATCGTGTTGTTGGGTGGAGTCTTCAAGACCGAGAGGTAAGTATTTAAATTTGATGGCGCTTTACCTATTAGGTTGTCATCAATTGCTCAATACCTCGTGGATTGAATTACCACAAAGCTCGTCCTAATTTCCATCAATGGCGAGATGCTAAACAACATGTCTATGGACTCAGTTTTGCCTCCTTAGACGAAGCGGAAGCTTTCGCTACTGCTGTTGACAACGCTCTTGAGCAATTGGCGGCTCTAAAACGTCAGCAATCTAATCAAACACAACCTCAGCCTGAACCACAAGTAAAGTCTCAACAGCAGCCTCAGCATTACCAGCAGTCGATCGGAAATGAGATTATGATTGCAAACCACATCTCTCAGCAACAATTACAGTCACAAATGTCCCAGCTCCAACAGCTGCCTCAAATGCAATATAGGGAACAGCCACCTCAATTTGAACAGCCCAGTTATGCAGAATCGAATCGTGTTAGAAGAGTAAGTTTTGTTAAATTCAGTCTTGTGCGTTAACATGAAGGGGTGTGAAGCTATGATATTAAGTCATGTCAATGAGAATTCCGCATTTTAAACGATCAGTTCCATTGGTGGATAAACCAGTGGCAATATGAGATTTTTGTAACACGCCGCTCTCGGGTGTTTTATTAAGCATCCTCATTTAATTGACTTTGGAATTATTTCAATGGCTTGTACTTATTTATACGGATATGTTACATGTTAATTTTATTTAATCACTGGAATTTTGAATGTAAGATGTAGAGCTGTTAATGTTTTATGTATTGAAGGGGATGAAATTTTAGGGATTTCAGCAATGATATTAAGCGATGATTGGTCATGAGTATATGCAGTCAAGATGTCAATATTCTCAGCATTGTTCACTTTCTCATGGGGGCTATATCCAAATGTTTCAAAGCTCGGTTTTCATAATCTTATCCCTGACTTTCTGAGTGAGTTTTTCCGCGGTATTCAAGTCTCACAGGTTACTTGGCTGATTTAATTGAACGGTCGGTCGTGTCACTGATTACACCTGTGAGCGGGCGGTTGAGACTAGCATTGACAATCAATAATTCCACACCTCAGTACTAATGCGTTTTATTGTAAAAAAAAATCCCCATCTGGAAACTCATAAGCTTAGAAGATTGTATATTGTCTTTTGTGATTAAGATCCAATGATAGAAATACCCATCTGCGCTCATTAGTATGGGGACGTGGAATGTAAGTTTCCCATTCAGAGAGGTTCTATGGTGACCGCTATTTATCACTTCTCGTTAATTGCACAAATGCCTAGAATTCATACTCTAAATGTGTGCTTAAGTTATATCTTCCTCATTTTAGGAAGAAAACGAGGCTCCAGGATATGCAGGGGTTCCAATTCAAACTAAGCCTGCTCCCAACAATAGCACTCTTAGTAGGGGAGAATACGCTATGCCTAGCACACTTCAGAATCAGCCACCACAACAACAGCTAGCTCCACCCTCATCACAGTCGGATTATAATGAAAGTTTGGGAGGTTATCGTGCCCCCTCCCAGATTAGTGAATCCGGAAGGTCAGTCAATGGATCCATTGGAAATGGAAGTGTTGATGGGCGGTAAGTTTGGATCAGATATTCTTTGTTACTTTGCAGAAAATTACTTTATACGCGTCTGTTGATTGGATTAATGTAGATATCAGTCTTCCTCGGATGATAGTGTGAAGGGATTAATTGGTCGAATGCCTACTGCTCCATCTTTGGCTACTAGCAATTGCTCCACTCCATCTACTTCCGATGTTGCATCTTCTCCTAGCAAAGGTAGTTTTGGTTTTTTTTCCTCCCCTTATTTCTCCCATTTGATAGTGATGTTTACTTTTATCTATTCACTATTCACATCCGAATGAAAAGAGGTTATTTTATAATATTTAGCTTCGGGAAATTTTATTTTGCCTTCTCTTTTGATGAGCAGTCGTTTAAATCACCCTTTAATTAATGTCGTAACTATTTCTCTTTTAAATAATTTGCTATCTCATTGGTAACTTAAATGTATGTAGAGGAAGTGTCCTTTAAAATTTAGCTTGGAAAAAAGATGACGTTCTGATGCTTCCCTAATTAACAAAATTTTACTTGACCATCTGTATTAGTCACTGTGGGTAGTCGTTTTCAATTACTGTGTGCACTGATTAGTTTCATCTACCTTTGCCATCCGATGATTCAGAGGCAAATTTGTGCTCCTGATCGTATTTCTTAATTATAAAATCTAAGTGAAGCATCTTTTATTACCTTACATTTCACATTGCATATAAATGGGTGGTCATTGTGATGTCTAAAGACTCGTAGCTGGATTTCGATTTCTCAATAAATCAGATGGCAAGTAATAGGCAAAGGTTGTTCTAGTAATTCTCAATGTTATTTTAAAATAAAATATCATTCGAAATTTTTGTTGGAAAGCTTTCATTCACTTATTTGAATATGGAATAATATTAAATAATGCTCGGTTTGACACATTACCTGACAAGATCAGTTTGCATGGTTCTCTGTGGTTGTTCTCAGTTCTGATAGTATTTCTTGAGCCTGAATTCCATGTAAAGCGTCTTCTGATGTCTTTTGACATTCTATTGCCAACTGTATTACAGTGATCTATGACTGTGAGTGATTATTCCAATCACTGAAGGTTCACAGTTGGATTTCGAATTCCTAACTAATCAGATGAGTGATCTGGTAAACATCACTTTAATAATTCTCAAGTTTATATTGAAATATCATTTAAGGTTTTCGTTAGGAACTTTTGAATGAAGATACTTTTGGGCTTTTCTGTGAATTAAGCATTAGCCATCATAAATGGTTTCCTGTTGTGAATCATACTCGTGCTTAAACTGCGCATATTGGTCTGATGGTAATTATGGAGCCTAAATCGCTACCAAATTTTAGAGAAGCCAACTGAAGCTTTTCTTATTGAGAAAATCATCTAATTAATCTTGGTACTCTTTCCTGTCTCATGAGTTGAAGACTTACTGGCTCTACACGTCGCTGCCCTGGTGGCTACCGTAGTCCGATAGCGAAGAGAAGTTAAGTATTTACTCTATGAGAAATTATGATTCGGTCATTTCACGTTCATTTGACGAATATAGATATTAATGTTTTCGTTTGTTATGAATCATTAATCTTCACTAAATCTGTGACGAATAAGTATTTCTCATCATAAATCAGTATTGGCTAATTCATGTGGTCACGACGCATGTCGAAGGGCAGTTTTTCTACAAAAAGCTGTTAATTTAGGAGCTTGTGTCATCGCCACTAAATGAGTCATCTCAATGTCGAAGTAATGTCTAGTTTGCTTGGCTATTTTCTAGGTCAATTATCAATTTGCTCTCTGCGTGTATAATTAGGTTGGTACACATTGTGTATTTGGGCACTTTGGAACCCTAGCATTAGCACAAGTTTTGCTCCTCTCTCTCCTTGCTTTGTCCTTGACCTTAATCAGCCTTCTGATCTGTTGACCTTAGTGTTTGCAGCAACTGCTTCACACCCCGTCATTTGTAGCTGTGTCCGGACTTTACTTTCAGGCCACTTAAAATCGCGTGTACTAGGGCTTAGCAACTGAACATTTTAATTTCAATCTCTGAAGTAGATATTTTCTAGTTAGTGCTTTAAATTCCTCATTTCTAATCCTTTCTAATAGCCTAGAACTGTACAAATTTAGCTAGGATGTGAAGTTTTTTTCCCTTAACGGTTTTTCTTCAGTTCGGGTTTCATTTGGGAAGTTGATTTAGTGAATGATGAACTATGATTTCCGAAGTAGTTATTATTGGTGATGTCTCCTTACCATCTGAAATAATATAGTTCTGGTGAATCTTAGTTTTACTAGTAGATTGTATTTAAATTCGACACTTTATAAAAGCACTTGAAAACAGTGATTATGAAGTGGTTATTTTAAGATAGCTTCAATTCATTGCTTAATTTCTAAAACACTTCAGGTTCCTAAGTTGTGAAATTGGGACAAAATATTTAGGACGCCTTTCTATTCGGTAAATTTTCATTGGGATCTTAATATTCAGATCACTTTTTGATTGTTGGGTTTTCAATTTTAACATAAAATCCTGTGGCAGGTAGGCAAATTCGAAAGACGTGAAATTCGTCTTCAAAATAATTCCTGAAGTGTAACGTTCATTTGAGTCATTAAAATGAGACATTTTGACCTTTAGAAGGGCATAAACACGCATATATCCGCAACTTATTTCTTCTTTTCCCTTGTGCTTATCCCTATCAGTTAAGTGCGTTCAAATTTCACAGTTTGTCCATTTCTTATTTACTTTTTCTAATAAAGATACAAAAAGTTCGTCGTCGAATGAATATACTGAAACATATATCGTTCAAGCTAAGAAAGTAACAAGGACTGCAAGTGAGCGAACGTTGGTTTTCGCGCTTTTTCTAGTTTTGTTTATTGCGTTATAATAGTTTGCTGGTTTGGTTTCTGTTTTTAAACTCTGTACGTTATGCAAACTCGGGTCTTCAGTAAATTAAAGCTTTATTAACATTTTCAAGTTCAACGATTTAGTTATTATAACTTAGTTAATGACTTGTGATAAATGAGCCGGTTTGATACCCATCAGTGCATACTTTGTAAACGGATTGGGTAAGTCTTGTTAAAAAGGGATCGGGCAGCAGAATTCGAGTTTCTTATTTGGGAGGCTTCAAGTATTCTGCCTCTATTCAAAATGAAATTTGGAGAACACTTTCGTGAGTCGGGTTGTGAGCTATTATGACCAACGTAAGACGAAAAGTACACTTATAATGGTAAATCATTTGAAATTGGGTAATAGTCAGGTCCAATAAAGGTTTGAGAGACAGGATTGGGGAAATGTTTAAAAACGGGGTAAAATGACAAAGGTCTTACTTCATTTGGATTCAGATTATATATTATTTAATAGATTGTTCTCAAATTCCATTTTCATGAATCATCTCTCTGATTATTGATCAAACATCTGCCCACAATGACCAGCTGAAAAAATAAGATAATCAGTCGTGCCCCTTCAATTCATTTGTTTTGTCAAAGACTGAGAAAGCGAGATAACTTACATGATTTTTAGCATATTCTTACAGCCAAGAGCAGTTTAATGTTATTAGCGAAGGCTTGGAAGTTATTTATTCTGTGGCTACAGTCTGTTTCCATTTATCTGACTATGAGTTGTTCACATGTGCTGTTGCTGTCTAAATTTTTTCGCATATGTCCCGTCCAGTTAGCTTTTGCTAATGCGAATGAACTTAAATTTTGGCATGACAGAGACAGAGAGAGAGTAATTAGCGTATCGAAATAGATTTGTGTATTGGTTCGTATTTGTTGGTGTTTCATTATTTTATGGAATTTTGTTCGGGCCCTGCTGTTCTATACTTTTAAGTGACCTGTCATTCGTCTTCCTAATGGATTATTTATAAAGGGGCTTGATGACTCTTACAGTAGTTAATTTGACGTAGTTCTACTTTGTAAATATTTTGGATGCAAAAGAGCAAAATTCATTTTACTAGTATTTGGCGCTTGGAAATTTGGATATTCACCATAAATTCACACAGAGGTTGTTTCATTTGATTATGAAAGAAAAGAAGCTAAATTAGTGCTTGAAACGTTATGTAGGGATCTTTCACGAGTCTGTAGCAAATTTTGCAGGCAATTTTGATCAATTTCAACATGATGTGCTAATTGATCATGCATCACTTTCCGTTGTACTCCTATTTTAAAATGTATTAACCTAAAGAGAAGCCTAATGTCCTTCGATAGATCTGAACTTCTATAATTCTGTTTCATTGAAACGTCTTCTTTTAATCCAAATTCTTAACGAACATAGTGGTTTTCGATTTCTCGTGTTTTAGTTTATACCTGAAGATGTATTTCTTTGGGTCGGTTTGGAAATATCAAAGATTCTGCTACAGATTAACTCTGCTTTTTTTCCTCCCATGAATTGTTTTGTTAATTCCCGTTTGAGACTAAGCGGTAGCATGCTTTCGGAATTTTTTAACCAGCCTGAAATCCATTTCACTAAACCAATGCCAAATTTGTCTGTTTAATTTGCAATAACTCGTCTCATGTTGAAGTAGAAGATTAAATTATACCCCTCGTATATCGATTGATATCTCTCCGTACGAAAACACGAGTTTGTCCGCTTTTAACTCGCCTTTATCTTTTAACCGATGTTTGCCCTTTTGCGTGCTTTTATATGCTTGAACTTCCCCATCTTCATGTTCATTATAATTCCCAAGTCACACGAAAGAGAATATCACTCACATTACCTTAAAGTACTCTTTATTGTTGGGTAAAGCAGTGTCTCAACAGTGAACTTGCAATTAGGTTGCCTCATAAACAAGAATGTCTGACACGTTTTTGGAGACATTGTAGTATTTACAAGATTAATTTCTATCTGGTTTAATTTATAAGGAAGAGGATTCATTAAATAAACGCATTTGCTTGACGTATACGTTCTTAAGATCGCCTAAGTGTTACATTTGGATATTTTTTTATTTTGTAACGGCATCACTACTTTACTTTCTTTTTACGCGTCGGGACTAGGACGAACAGTGGATTTAAGATTCGCTTTATCACTAGTGATGGTATCACCTTCCTAAGGCAGCACTTTGCCTTCTTTGGTTCACTCTATCAAATGCCACATTTGAAAATGACAAAACTTGTGGTAGTTGAATCTCTTTTTGCTCGTTTTATTTTCAAGGTATGATAAATGTTGTAAGGCACTGTTGTGTAACATTTAATAAATTACCCACAATAGCAGTGTGTTAACATTCCTACTGCAGGTTATTTATTAAATGTGTTGTCGCTTCCCCAATTTTCTGCGTATATGAGCTGAATCACATTGATTATTAATGAGATGGCCATTTGCGACAAATGTTCTTGTCACATGAGGACGATTACCTTGCGTTTCCTTTGTTTTACTCAAAAGCTTCTCTTAATTTTTTTTCTGTATTTTCTTCTGAACATTTTCAAATAAATGAGAAACCTTTCATTAGTGATCTGCTCAAGTTGACGTGATTTAAATCGATACAATGCTGAGAAGTTTTGTGGATCAGCAATGCATATGAAAAATGGATTTATTCAAGTGTGTTACATAAATGATTGGAAAGTCGCTACAATTTGTATACTAAAATTCAAGATATGTACTCATTCAGCGATTTCTTAATATGAAGATTGATGGCTGAAATATAGTAACTGGAATTTATATTTAGTGGGCTCTGCTATGTTTCAAATGCTTTGAGTTTAATCTTCTTATGAGAAGTTAGGCAGAATTCAAACATACTAAGCCTCTTGACTTTCTCACTTTATTTGTGTTTCTATTCTACCTTCCCCCCTCGTTTCAGATCTTGTTAAACAATTCCCTATTTTTCGTGTTCAGGTGCTATACCATGATTGGAATTTATA
The DNA here is from genome assembly GCA_900708905.1 of Hymenolepis diminuta. Classification (NCBI taxonomy): domain Eukaryota; kingdom Metazoa; phylum Platyhelminthes; class Cestoda; order Cyclophyllidea; family Hymenolepididae; genus Hymenolepis; species Hymenolepis diminuta. Next base: position 872,817 of record CAADRB010000025.1, on the reverse strand, counting down.
AAAGTTTTAGCATTGCCAGGAGTAATGTTAATAGTTCGGATATCTTTAATATTTTAGTTTTGACATGTTTGTTTTATAATTTCCAACCTGTAACTTTTGCCAAAGGAGATACTTTTTTAAATAACTTCGTATCTACGCAATTGAAATATTACAAAACTTTTGTACGCTTATTAAATGGCTTAAGTGTAAAGCATTTAGTGACATGAAAAATATAGTATCCGGAACCCCTGGATTACTCTTGACAGTAAGTTCCCAGGGTCTGGCAAAAATGTCTTCCCAACCTTAGCAGAAAAATAATGTTTTGCCATTTAAATGTTAATCTAATAGCAGTGGTAAGAAGTTTGGTAATTTACAGTGGAGTTTAAACTTATTTTACGTAGTTATTGGGTTTTGATACTTCACATTTACCTGTTCAAACCTAACATCTAGATTAATTCAGTAAGAAATACAAAAAGAATATTTAGTTTAAATATCCAAAAGTTTCCCGAATTATAAATTATTTTGTATGTAACTTTTAGTATAAGGCATATTAATTGTGTTCACAGGAAAGATATGTTGATAATTTGCTAATCCATCTGTCTATGTAGACTAGTATTAACAAATATAAGCACTCCGATGGAGTCACCTCTGTCCGTAGATTATATTTTTATGCTTTAACGCTCTATTGTTTTCGTTTTCCTTAACTCCTTATAGCCTCGCACTACCGCAGCGTTTTTATTCATTTATGTGTAACGGTGATATTCCTTATACTATTTGGACAATCAGATGAAAAACTCAAAAAATATAATTTGAAGAAAAGAGGGATTTGGGATTTTGACTTCTTTACTACTCAGCTCAAAAAATGTGTTGTTAATTTTTGCTGCTTTCTCAAATTTTTTCTGTTATGAGTGTTAGAAAGTAATCCAGTTTTGACTCATTCTATGTGCGCTATCGGATTAGTCATTTCTTTGGAAGTCAAACTCATCGCTCCCAGTCATTCTTAGTCCTACAGCTTTAATATTTTCATTGTAATTGTTGCGATTTATCCCTTTTAGAAGGGATTCTTTGTTTAAAATTTCAGATGTAATGTTTTTTGAGTATTTTGCTCTAAATTATCCATAGATTTATTTTAGCAGAAATTTTTGTATTTATCCTTAGCAAAAACCTCTGAGATTTCTGCAATTTGTCAATAAAATTGATCGTATTTAAATTTGTACGTCTTATACTGGCTCTATTCAGTGACTTTTACCATAACCTATTCCAGTCTTTCCTATGTTCGGACTTCCGTTAGTCTTTTTATGTCTGCAGTATTTTACCGAGCCTAGCTTTGAACTAACGGCCATTGTGCATTTGTATTCTTATGCATAGTAAATATTAAATTACCCTTTATTGTCTTATTAAAAGATTACTGGAAAGTAATTCTATTTCCTCTTTGTCCTACATATTTTTTCCGTCCTCTAGGCATTCTGTTGGAAATTAGATCAGTTTCTCTCGTCTATTCTTCTGCACTTCCGTGGCATTGTGATTGGTGTTCTCTGCAGTAGGTCTCTGATAAGCTGATTCTGGATTCGTGTCCGCAACCATACATTTCTAACCTCTAGGACAATTTTCTCGCCTCACTTTTCTGAATATTTAGCATTAACTGTCTAATTTGTTCTATTTGGCATGCAAAATATTGAAAATATTGAATTTTGAAAATTCAAAAATTTAAAATATTAAATTTTAAGTTTATAGAAAAAGCGCGGCTACAATCTAGTATGACGACATTCCTACTAAATCTTTCACTTCATTTTCAAGGCCATTTGTCTTAATCTGTATTCAGGTCTTACTTAGAGTAATCGTTGACTCATTGCAAATGAGCAGTAAACTTCTCCCTCTAGACTCTTTCTATATAAAAAGTTAAGATATTAGGTTCTATAATGAATGGATCTGGTCTACGCAACCTCTCTTCTTTCGAAAGAGATTTTTAGAAGATATTCTGGTTTTTCAATCTTTTTGTCGTGGAACCTACTCCCTCCCAATAAGTCATTTCTGACGAAATTAAATTAGTTTGCTCTAGCCATTCCTTAATGACTTGGTCAACTTAATTAAGAGTACATTGATTTGGTCCTATTTAATCTCATTGTTTCTCTTCTTCATAACATCATTTCACCGAATGGGCTTCTCAATTAGATGGATGTTGAATAAAATTTCCCGTGTGTAACATATTTCAAACTACGTACACAGAAGATTCCAGAGTTCACATTTGAACATAAAGTGTCCGTTGCAAATGTTCAGTTCAATTCAATCATGCAAAAGTCACCACGACCCAAGGGAATTTTGTAATGTGGCTGAACACTGAGTTTGGATGTCACATCGGGATGTTTTCTCCTCGTAATCCCACTAATTTGCATTTCTAATGTCACATTATACACTCTAGATTCTGATTACTTGCAAAAGCGTCTATTAATGCTTATGTACGTCATCCATTCGAATACACGATGTGAATGCGAGACTTTTTATCCTCTAGCACTTGTGTTGTTTGTGTGAAGTTTTGCAGCCACTTAGCCTGAGTGCGTGTCTGGATTTTTCAGCTGTCCGATTGGGAAAGTTGTGCCTGTTTTTTTCGTGAAAATCGAGGATCATACTACCTTCTAGAATCTGCTTTTTTTTCCTTTCCGCCTCTCGTTGGATTTGTTTACGCACTTGGTAAGAAAATGTAAAAGCTCGTTGGATTGAATTACTTGATTGTGATTTATCAGCTAATCCACTGTACTTATTTAATTCCTTATTGCTTCTTTATCGTCGTTACTTGATTTTAATGGGGTTTAGTATTCTTCATTTTAATGATCTGATAATTGAATAAAAACATTTTAACTACTTAATGTTTGTGATAATGGTGTAGTAGTCATTGACGCATATCCAACGAACACTATTAACAATGTTTCAAACGATTTTCTGTTTTTGAAGATATTCTAGAATATTCATTCTTTGCCCATTATGGATGTTGGAAATAGCTTCCTTCAAGTGAACTCAATATTGACTTGTTGGATGAAAGATGCCTTCAGTTCTACTTTTTCTTAGGTGCAGTGTATTTTGGTATCCATGAGAATTTCTCTTACCTGAGTAAATTGGGAAACTTTTTTCTTAGGCTTATTTTACTTATTGATTCTGTAATTGATTCGTTAGTCTAAGGGTAAGTCGCTGTGTAATTTATGTACTTTATGCGGTTCCTTATTTAGGATCACTTCCTCTTAAACGTGAGACAGGATGCTACAAAGTTGTCCTTGAGTTCTAAGTTTGGATTAGTCAATGTACTTCCCCATTAATAGATTTTAACTCTTCCTTTTGATTGAATTAAATTTGTAAGATTATTGTCACAACATAATCAACTTAAATTGACTTGTTTTTGGCTTGAATTCATTTGTTGCATAACTCCACTTACTTTCATACCAGTAAACTAAAAGGGATAATCAATGGAGAGATTGGATATGTCTATTTATTCTGCAATTTTTGCACTACTTATCAGAATTTACGAGGGTGACTGAAGGGAAGACCGATACTAATACCAGTTGATACGATTTTATTCATCCAGGTATCCATTAGAGAACAGTCCTTGATCAAGCCAGTCCGAATTATGAAATCTAGCCAAGCTTATAGTTAGCAACTGAGATAGCTGTAGATATATCACCGTTCAAAAGTATCAAGATATTCATCTTAATTAATCCGATGATTGGCTTTGTTTTTATCCTTTAAGTGCTTAAGGGCTCTAACCAGTTTGTCATCATTTTTATCTCTTTTTCCCATTCACAGGTTCCTTGCAGTACGCTCCACCAACACCTCCCCCACCTCCAACGATATCCGCTGCTCCTCCAGCTCCCCCACCGCCTCCTTCCGG